>VWZX01007610.1:3002-13240 GCA_013399015.1 Galbula dea
GAAACCAAGCTACTAAACAAATTAAAGTCTGCCCTACGGAAGTCAAGGGTAGGAGTTTTACTATTCCCTTTCCTAACCTCTCTAAAAATAGAGAACTTAACCAACTCATGGTTACTCTGCCCAACTCGACCTCCAACCGAGACATCTCCTACAAGCCCTTCCCTTTTCACAACAAGCAGGTCCAGTAAATTCATTACATCCAAGACCCTGTCCTAAAAGCAAATATTCTATAGCAGTACTATTTTGCAAAGTAGCATGCCTGCCAGAATCTGTGTCTAATAACAATCCACTTAAGACCTTTGATATGGCATTTGTCTGTTTTGAGAGTCAAGAACCTACTTGATTATATGGTGGGGCTTCTTCTTCGGCTCAAGTCACTACTTCTTCCAGTGGCATTCCAAAGTCTATACTCTTCAGCCAATCCATGATTACTTCTACAATTCCTGAACAATTGGGACTTCCTATTTGAGCTCTCTGTGTGATTAATGCAGCCCATTTACTCCATGTAGCATCAGTGACATGATGAGTTGAAGAAACCTTGCCCTTGAATGTCCAACCTAGCACTGGTAATTGTGGTGCCAGGAGGAGCTGTATTTCAGTACCAGTCACTTCTGAGGCAGCTCATATACTGCCAATATTTCTTCTTCAGTTGGAGTATAGTTGGCCTCAGAGCCTTTACATGCTCAACTCCAAAATCCTAGGGGTTGACCTCAAGTTTCCCCAAGTGTTTTCTGCCAGGCAGGCCCATTATCCCCAGATGTAGTATAAAGCACTTTTTTAATATGCTGTCCTGTTTGGACTGGTCCAAGGGCTACTGCTTGCACAATCTCCCGTCTGATCTGTTCAAAGGCTTGTTTTTGTTTGGGGGCCCAGTTAAAATTGTTTTCCTTTAAGGTCACTTCATGGAGAGGCATTACAATCTGACTGTAACCAGGAATATGCATTTTCCAGAAACCGACAGTACCCAAGAAGGCATGGGTTTCCTTTTTGCTAGTTGGTGGGGACATAGCTGTTATTTTGTTAATCACATCTGTTGGGATCTAACAATGCCAGTCCCGCCATCTGACTCCCAAAAACTGGATTTCTCATGGAGGTTCCTTAACCTTGCTTTTCTCTGGGGCAAACCCACCCTCTAGAAGAATTTCAATTACCTTCTGTCTTTTCTCAAAAACTTCTCATACTGTGTTCCCCATATAATGATGTCATTGATGTACTGTAGGTGTTCTGAAGCTCCACCTTTTTCCAGTGCAGAATGTATCAGTCCATGGCAAATAGTAGAACTGCGCTTCCACTCCTGGTGCAGTCAATTTCAAGTGCCCTGTACGTCTCCTCAGGTGAAAGTAAACTGCGGCTTGCTTTCTTGTGTTATGGGGATAGAGAAAAAATGCATTGGTGATGTCAATCATGGCACACCATTTAGCTGCCTTTGACTCCAGCTCATATTGGAGGTCCTGCATGTCTGGCATGGCAGCACTCATCGCTGGTGTACCTTCTTTCAGGCCACAATAATCCATTTTATTACTGGCCGTATAGGACTGTTAAAAGGTGAGTGAGTTTGTTAATCACTTTCTTCCTCTCTAGTTATTGGATTAGCTCTTTGATGGGATCTACAGAATCTTGGTTTGTGCAATACTGTCGTCAATGCACCACTTTAGTAGCAACAGGCAGGTTTTGGTCCTCAAGCTTCATCCACTCCACAGATGTAGACTCCTCTGAAAGCCCAGGCAAGATCATCAGCTGTTCGACATCAGCCTCTACAGCTGCTACCCCAAAAGCCCATGAGTACCCTTTTGGGTCTTTGTAATACCCCGTTCTGAAAAAGGGGGTATTTTTATGCCAAGGATACACAGGGCATCTGGACCAGTTACTAGAAGGTGCTTTTCCCATCTATTCCCTGTCAGGCTCACTTCAGCCTCCAATACAGTCAGTTCTTGAGATCCTTCCATTACTCCAGTAATAGTGACAGATTCTGCACCTTTATGATTCGGTGGGATTATGGTATACTGTGCACCAGTATCTGCCAAGGCATTGTACTCTTGTGGCTCTAATGTGCTGGGTCATCGAATCCAAACAGTCCAATAGACTGTGTTGTCCCTATCCTCCACCTGGCTGGAAGCAGCGCCACCCAGTAGAATCAGTTTTGCCCCAGCCCAAACCAGGAAATATATATTTGGATATAGTTGGATATATTATATTTTCTTATTATTATTATCATTACAGTAGCTTTAGTTTTCTTTTGAAATCTACAAGTCTCTCTCTCTCTCTCTTATTCCCTTTCCCTTCCCATGGTGGGAAGCAGAGGGTAATAGAGAGCACGTGTCACTGGGTTGTTGGTCAGTGAAGCCCTGACCCTCAACAGCTTTTTTGGTGCCCAGCATGGGGCATCTAGAGTTTTGATAAATTGCCCCAAATCAAATTCCAGCTTGTTCAGTTGAGAAAGTACCAGGTCTTTTTCTTCTTTAAGGAGAGTCTTTAAGGATTGGAAATTAAAACAAACTGCTTACATCATGATACAGGTGGTGAAACCAATAATGTTTTGTACACTACAGGAGTCAATTTTAGAGTCGATTTGTAAGTTATATGTCTCAGTGTTCCCTTCCCATTCTTATGTCTTGTATTATTGTTTATTTATTCTGTTTATCTGAGATTTATCCATTGCTGTTGCTGTGCGATCTTTGCCACTTTCTTATGGTGTTCCTTGCTGGTTTATACTGCATTTAATTGGTTAGTGGATGTGTCTTAGGACTAGAGGGGTTACCTAACAGATTTTCAGTCCTTCCCGGGGCTGTTATACTTCTCCTCATGATAAACTAAACTCCACCACAAATTAAGATTCCATTAAATGGTGAGGATTTCACATATGGTTGTCACATTCAAAATATCATGTTACCTTTACCATTAATATTATCATTAACATTGAATTCTTTATCCATTATCCTGGTTCTCATTCTTTTGCAGCATCAGATTAAACATCAGTTCAAGTGTGTGTCTCAAGCAGCCTCCTCCTCCTGCACCAGCTCTGCCCCAGCAGCCACCTCCACCCCCACAGGAGGCCTCAGCACAACACAGGGAACAGAGCGGGTGACGACAAATGGGTCCAGGTCTCCTTCTTCTGCCACTACCTCCACTTTCACTTGTAGAGTGAATGCCACTTCTGCAGCAGCTGTCCCAAGGCCCCACAGGTCTCCAGCGACAGGCTCAGTTGGGTTTGGTCCAGCTGGCCAGGACATGTTGGAAGCAGATCCCATAGCTGCTCAAAGCCTAAAAGCCTCCTCATCTCCATGATGCACAAACTCCCTCCTCACTCTGCTACTGCTGCTGCACAAACTGTAGCAGCAGATAGTACAGCAAATTTTGTGGCTTCCAAGAGCACAGGACCCTCTTCCTTCACCGCCCCCCCCGCCCCCCCCCACCATGAGTTTTGCCTCTGCAGCTACACAAACTTCAACAACAAAAGAGTAAAGCTATGCTATCAGCCACTGTTGCCATCTCTACTCAGTCTGCATGGATAAAAGTTGCTCCTGTGAAAAAAATTGCAGAAGGACCTGGCATCTTGCTCACCTAGACCAGTTCCCCCAGTAACATGTGATGGGACTGGTCCTTCTGTAGTGAAACCAGATGTGTAAGCTGACACCCCTTCAAATAAAGGTGAAGCTAATGCTCCTGTGACTGGGAAAAAGAACCAAAGAAAAACAGATTGCCCAGTGTCGTCAGATGACAGTGAATCAGATTATTTTGCACCAGATTCACCGGGAGAAGTTTCCTCTTCTGGGGCAGGTTCCTTTACGACAAAATCACAAGGAGAAAGTCTTTCTAGAGAAAGGTCACAGGCTACACATATTTCTAGAGCAGACTCACGGGGAGGAAGTCCTTCTAGAGAAAGCCTATCAGACAGGGGGTCATCAGATGGAGAGGTTATAGTCAGACCTTTATCTATAAAGGAGTTGCAAAATGTGAGAAAATTTGACCATCGTGAACATGAATCACTCACTGCTTGGCTGGCCCGATGCTGGGATAATGGAGCCAATTCCATCAATCTCAGTGGCAGAGAGGCCAGACAGCTAGAATCCCTGACCAAAGATGGAGGCATTGACAAAGCTATTGCAAGAAGTAACAGCACTTGCAGCCTCTGGAGGTAATTCTCGTGAGCTCTAAGAGACAGGTATGCCTTTAAGGATGACATTGAGTGTCGCCCAAGCAAATGGACAACCATGGAAAAAGATATCCAGCATCTGAAAGAACTAGCTGTGAGAGAGGTGGTTTATGGTGACAGGCAAGTAGTAAACTATGATGCAATACCATGCACATGACCTATGCTGCACAAGTTTGTGAAAAGTGCACCACCAATGTATTCCCACACATTGTCAACAATGGTCTGGGGAAGAGAGGATCACTGGGTTAGTGGTAGGCCCAGCCCTGACCCTAGACAAAAGTTCATATTTCCCACTTCTGTACAGAGCCTCAGAAGGACACTCCTCAGACTCTCTATCTTGAAGCTAAGTGCAACTACACACTTACTCAGAATCACAGAATCTTTACGGTTGGAAAGGACCCTCAAGATCATCTAGTCCAACCGATAACCCTATCCTACTCTTGTCCCTAAATCATCCCCTGAAGAAACACATCTATCCTCTTCTTAAAAACCTCCAGGGATGGTGACTCCACCACCTCCCTGGGCAGCCTGTCTCTTCTGAGACTCTCAGAAAGTGTTGAACTAGAAGTGACCTTGGGGACTGTGTCTCACAATATTTTTCTCTTGGATATTTTCACATCTAGATTCTCTGAAGTTCAACTCTTTGCGTTGGACCTCAGCTGCCGACACCATATTTTACACTATAGTTTCATTCTGTTCTTACTGCATTTACTACAGATACCTTGATCACCATTCATTTCTACCTGTACAGCAGAAATATATTCCTCTGCAACAACAATGCTTTTGAATTTTATGTGCTTTAAAAATTCCCCAGTACCTTCTCTTTGATAGTTCATCGTTCTGTTCAGCACTGTTGTGATAACATACTCTTTTGGAATACATTTTTCCTGCTAACTGACTTTTGCACAATGTCCACTGATTTTTTTTCCTTTAGAGAATGTGTGATTTTATTTACTAGAACTTTTGACTCTGCAGCTATAGCTCCCATAAGGTGATCTTTACGTTCATTTTTATTTGTGTTTTACATCAGGGATTTTTATGGATTTAATTGTTCTCTGTTTTGTTTTTTTTTTTTGTTAGGGAACAAAATCCCCTATTTATTATTCCTTTGTGAGACGGTAGTTATTTTCCTTAGAAAAAAGACTTTGTTAACCAAATCTATAAACACAGAGAGAGGGAAAGGAGCATAAAAATCTTTTGCAAGAGTACATACAAACAGGACTACAAAACTGAGCAATTACTAATTAGACAACAAAACATGATCTTAGCGTCAGTTTTCATCTGGATAACCTTAGTCTCTCTGAGCTTTTTTTAGAGGACCCTGTTCAGTGAAATATAACTATGCTTTATTCTCACTCTGAAAGGGTCTCTGATGTACTTTATGAAGAATTAACTACCAATGAAAGTTTGTAACATTAAAATTTTAGTAGAATGCTCTAGCTATTAAACTATTAATAACTCTGAAAACAGGGAAAATCTTTGCCTGATTCAGTAAAAATTCTTAACAGACGTTAGAGTGGTGCTTTGTAGCATGTTCTTATCTACATTCTGCTTTGAAACACAGAGTAGATGGTTTCTTTACTTTTTGATGAACCATAAAATGACAACGAACTTGGTTTTGTGTGGTGTCTCTCATTCAGGAAAAAAAATAAATAAGTAATTCATCCTTGTTTAACAACAATTCTCCCTGTTTTATAGACATGAAAACAGGAGCTGTGCAGACCCTGAGAGAATTTTATATTAGCCCTTCTCCTTACTTCTCAAAAGGTTTCTTTCTTCACTTCTAAAGTGTCTTTTGCTCCATGACAACATTCCTGCCTCTTATCAGACCACCTGAGCACGTTAATAGACCACCACATTAATAGGCGAGACCCTGACCTGGCAGTCTGCCTGTCCCAGTGTTTTGGGCCTTTACTGAAACTCATTAGACAAAACTGCCTAATGGTGACCATTATGGACTTTCTGAAACAGTCTGGACAAGTTAAAATTAATGATTAGTTTGATTTATTGTTGTGACAGATAACAGATTCGGAATTGCAGATGGTAAGTTGAATAACTGCAAGGAATTTGAGCTGAAGCTAATAATTATGCTTGCAGGGAAGCATCTGAATATTGATTGCACAATTCTTAACAAGAAATCGCCTCCCTTCCTGGTGATTGGAGGAGAAGGAGTTGCCTGTTGGTCAGACTCTGTGACAGCTAAATCCTAAAGTCTCCAGTCTGCACCCCCCAAAACAAGGAAATATTCCTCACATGAGTTTTTATATCCTAATTCTAATTGTCCTTACCTTCTAGGTGATGTTTAGCATGATCTGGGTGGAAAGTTGAGTAACATAGTCATAAATATACTGAAGGGTGTCAACTTCAATATTAAAATCACCATTAATTAGAAAAAGGTCTCAATTTGCTCATTATGGTTTTCAGAATCTGCTTTGAAGCTCTGTTTCTGTTTCATTAGTTTTAGCTGAAACAGGGCCATCTTATCTTCACAAGGCTCCCTCCTTCAGCCACCTGGCAGGCCAGCTTTGCAGATTCCATTCACAAAGATAACCCAAACATTTCCCTGGAGGTAAGCATCTCAACCTTTCTCACAGAGCGCACTAAATCAGCCTGCATTCCTTTCACTTAGGAAACTAGGCCTTAATGTCACAATCTGTTTAGGTAACTTGGAGATGTTCATTGTCTTTGTACTGAATTCCTCAATATTTGCAGTGTATCTTCACCAAGTTTCTGTGACATGAATAAACAAAACTAGTTCTTTTATCATCAGAATAAGTTTAGATCTTACCAAGCAATATGAATTACCTTTGTAGCTGAGCAGTGAATGGGACTTAAGTGCTCTGAATCTTCTACAAACCAGAAAGGACAGAGGCAGTTACTTATGACTCCCTACATCTTAATAAAAAAAGGCGAATGAGAGTATTGCATTAAGAAACTTACATATTTAAAAAATATACTTAAGAAAATATGAATTAAAATAAAACTCAAAATAAAATACACAAATCTAGCAAAACATCAGAAGTGAAACAGGAGATCCACAGGTTAAAAAAGAAAAACAATAAACAGGAATGTAATGTGGAGAAAAAAAGACACTTCAGATATATATGCATGTGTTTGTGAGCTAAAGCATAAGAAGTAGGGCAAATAATAAGGAATTAAGATTATCAAATTGCTCTGTGAAAAAGACACACACACATCACAGCAAATAGGGCCACAGAGATTAAGCTTGGAGTTGCATTATAATACGATACATGTACTAAAGCTCTCTGCTGCTCACAAGAACCAACAGCAAGAAGAAAATTATAAAGGTTTCATTTCTGAAAGTCATTTAGACTCAGAATCACAGAATCATTACCGTTGGAAAGGACCCTCAAGATCATCTAGTCCAACCGATAGCCCTACACTACACTAATCCCTAAAGCATTCCCTGAAGAAACACATCTATCCTCTTCTTAAAAACCTCCAGGGATGGTGACTCCACCACCTCCCTCGGCAGCCTATTCCAATATCTCACCACTCTTTCAGTAAAGAAAGTCTTCCTAATATCCAATCTAAACCTACCCTGGCTCAGCTTAAGCCCATTCCCTCGAGTCCTGTCAGTAGTCACAAGGGAGAAGAGGCCAACACCCGCCTCCCTAGAATGGCCTTTCAAGTAGCTGAAAAGAGCGATAAGGTCTCCCCCTAGCCTCCTCTTCTCCAGGCTAAACAAGCCCAGCTCCCTAAGCCTCTCCTCATAAGGCCTGTTTTCCAGACCCTTGACTCTGAAGCTTTAAAAAGATAAAAGCCTCAGAGAATCTGGCCTTGCAACATGCCAAACAGATGTACACATCTTCGCTATCTTCAGAGTCAAAATCTTGAGAGACAATTAAACTGACAATGAATGTAATGAAATTATGGATGTAAAGCTGAATTTTATGTCCATTACTCTAAGAACACCTTAACAAAGCTTTAGAAAGTGATCCCTAGAATTCTCACCCTGTTAATTTTACTTTACATTTAAATAAATATTGTTATAAGAGGAGACTTTGCTTTATTTTTCACAAGGGTAATTTTTTGCAATATCACTGTGATCATTAATAAAGGCTGTTGCAATATCACATCTAAATTTAGCTAAGTTGTGTTTTCTACTGAAGAATATTCCACTACTGAACTGACATACGTAGACATCCTTTGCATTCTGCTTCACTTACTCTTGTCCTCTGGAAACGTCTGCCCTTTGGCACCTGCTTCAGGAATAGAATGCGTTTTCTGCTGAGATCTTGGTGACTTCTCATTTAATTTTATTATGGCTTGTGACTCCTCTGGCTCAACCTCAGCATTCAAGACCTGCCAAGCTTTTGATTAACCAAATTGCTTAGATTTGCAATTTGTACACACTTTATTGTGTATTTTAGTTTAAGAGGTTCACAGGAAATAAAGGAGGAACACAGTATGTAGTTGAAAAAAAGACCAGCTGAGTTAGAGAAAAATAAAATCAGCTTTCATCAGCTGGTACTTAATAGTTATTCCTGAGAATTATATGGCAGAAAGGTAAAAAAAAAATATATACTAATGTCCAGAGCAGACTAAACAGCACTAGGTAAAACAGTGTGCCTAGGCTGAAACTCCATACAAACAAAGAGGTCACTGAAAAAAATTTCAGACATGGTTTCCATCTATGTGTTTCCTGGAGACAGCAGGAAGTGAGTTGAAGCATTTGTAGTATTTACTGGCCATAGGTTAAAACAGAGAGATTCCAGCTTTGAAACTGTATGAAAACACTTCAAGTATTCTCTAAATTAAAAATGTGGAAAATGTGATAGAGAGACTACAAAAAGGAAGGTTTAATTACAGAGTACTTTGTGATTTATTTTATATTGGAAAGCTGATTTTACAATTTTGTTAGGTTGTAACAAGATCAACTGTCATTTGAAGCTGAGGCAATAAAGTTGAAGTGAAAGATTCAGAACTGATCATCAAAAATTAGGCAAAAACTATGTCATTGTCAGGAGAACTGTGACATTGTAGTTACGACTGAGAAATGTGAAAATTAAATGAAAAGTAGAGCAAATGAGTAGGTAGACTTTACAGTCAGTACAGGCAAGCACATTATAAAGAAACACATTCACCATGACAACAAATGACAGTCAGTACAAGGTCCTGCAGTAAGGATGAATTTGTGTAGTATTGAGGAGAACTAGGAAATAATGAAGGAAAGAGATTTCATCAGAAAGAGCAGATCCAGTCTTTACCAGAAATTATTCTTTCAGAAGGCTGAGTTTTATGAACTTGCTTACCTCTCTTTATCACTGATTATTGGAGTTAATTAGATGGTGGGGGTGTGGTGAACACTGGCTTTGTAGAAGGCATTGGGAAAAATGTAAAATATGTTCGCATAAGTGAGAAACATTCTCTTAAAGAACACATTGAGATTTTTTAAGAAGCATCAGCAGCTTTTAGTATTTTACAGTAAAATAGTTGTTTCTGGGCATCAACATTCTTTCACATTTACTCGCTTTATTAACTGTTGGGGATGACAGTTACCAGTTGGTGATAGAAACTGTACTGAGAATTAGATTTGTGTTCTTCAAGAGGAGATGGTCAGTGACCTGCTGCATCACCTGGATGAGCACAAATCCATGGGGCCAGATGGGCTGCACACAGGAGTGCTGAAAGAGCTGGCATGGGTGCTCATGAAGACACTTTGCATCATTTTTCAAAAGTCCTGGCTGACTGGGGAGGTACCAGCAGACTGGAAATCAGCCAATGTTACCCCCATATATAAGAAGGGAAGGAAGAATGATCCGGGAAATTACAGGCCTGTTAGTCTGACTTCTGTGCCAGGAAAGCTGATGGAGCAGATCATCCTGAGTACACTTCTGCAGCACATGCAGAACGGCCAAGGGATTGGGTCCAGTCAGCATGGCTTCACAAACGGCAGGTCCTGTCTGACTAATCTGATCTCCTTCTATGATGGGGTAACCCGCTTATTAGATGAAGGAAGGGCTGTGGATGTTGTCTACCTTGACTTTAGCAAGACACTTGACACAGTTTCCCACAGCATTCTCCTAGAGAAACTGGCTGCTCGTGGCTTGGATGAGCACAC
>VWZX01007610.1:23503-35055 GCA_013399015.1 Galbula dea
ATCCCTTGGCCGTTCTGCATGTGCTGCAGAAGTGTACTCAGGATGATCTGCTCCATCAGCTTTCCTGGCACAGAAGTCAGACTAACAGGCCTGTAATTTCCCGGATCATTCTTCCTTCCCTTCTTATATATGGGGGTAACATTGGCTGATTTCCAGTCAGCTGGTACCTCCCCAGTCAGCCAGGACTTCTGAAAAGTGATATAAAGTGTCTTCGTGAGCACCTCCGCCAGCTCTTTCAGCACCCTTGGGTGCAGCCCATCTGGCCCTATGGATTTGTGCTCAATTATGTTAATGTGCAGCTAAATGAGTTTTTCCAGTTAGGCATATTCACACTTCGTAAATCTCATACATTTCCTTTCACCTGCATAAGTCCCTCTCAGGTAGATTTGTTGTTTGTGTGGATTAGTTTCATGTTTTGTTTTGCTATACGCAACCTGCTGAACAGAATGACATTTCCTACATTAACCAGGAGGAGAAACAGTTGAAACTGAGATTGTTAAAGATTCCAAGGAAAATATTTTGTCTTTGTACCGAAGAACATATTAACTCTCAAATTATTGGTAAGTGGATCAAATAGTCAGTACGTGTGTCTTTGTCTTTTTTTCTGACCTAAATTTAGCCTTAGAATTCAGCTGGCGTGTTTTTATCAACTCCCTTTGTCCTCTTGCTGTGTTCAAAACAGAGAGAAACAGAAGAATTTCTCCAAAGGGGCCCCTCACTATTGGTGGTGTGACTTCTCCTTGTCAAGTCTCATAACTCTCACTTTCATTTGAGAATGAAACTTCTTCTTTTACCTTCCTTGCTGCTGTTGATGCCCACTGAAAGGAGATCTCAGAACCACAGTCATCAACTGTGTGGCTGTGACCACTTGATTTCTTTCTCTGTTAGGACATTTATCAACCAGCTCCTACATATAACAAAATCCCCTTTGCACTACTGTAGCCTTCAGAGACAAGCTATCATGGGAATACATTGCACTCTTCACCCTGGAGAAGAGAAGACTGAGGGGAGACATTATTGCTGTTTTGAAATTCCTCACCAGAGATGAAGGAGGGAGAGGTGCTGATCTATTCTCTCTGGTGATCAGCAACAGGACCAGGGGAATGGCATGAAGCTTTGCCAGGGTAGGTTAGGCTAGGTACTAGGAGAAGGTTCTTCACCCAGAGACTGGTGGAGCATCGGAACAGGCTCCCTAGGAATGCAGTCATGGCACCAACTCACATGGAATTTAAAAAGCATTTGGACAATATTCTTAGAAACATGGGGTGACTTTGGGGTTCTCCTGTGCATAGACAGGAGTTGGACTTGATGATCCTTGTGGGTCCCTTCCAACTCAGGATATTCTGATATAAAAACCCCACCAGCTGTCAGATTTTAAACTGATTTCTAGCTGTACCTTTGCATAACATAAAAGACATCACAGAATCACAGAATATTAGGAGTTGGAAGGGACCTCGAAAGATCATCTAGTCCAACCCCCTGCCACAGCAGGATTCTGCAGACCAGGTCACACAGAAGCACGTCCAGACAGGTTTTCCAGAGAAGGAGACTCCACAAAGTCTCTGGACAGTCTGTTCCAGTGCTCTGTCACCCTCACTGTGAAAAAATTTCTATGTGTATTCACACGGAATCTCCTATGCTTCAGCTTACAGCCATTGCCTCTTGTCCTGTCACTGGGCTTCACTGAGAAGAGCCTGATCCCATCCTCCCGACACACACCCTTCACATATTTAAAAGCAGAGTTCAGGTCACCCCTTAGCCTCCTCTTCTCCAAGCTAAAGAGACCCAGCTCCCTCAGCCTTTCCTCAGAAGGAAGATGTTCCACCCCCTTCATCATCTTGATGGGTCTGCACTGAACTGTCTCCAGCAGTTCCCTATCCTTCTTCAACTGAGGGGCCCAGAACTGGACACAATATTCCCGATGTGGCCTCACCAGGGTAGAGTAAAGAGGAAGANTCATCAGCAAACTTGCTGAGAGCACACTCTGTTCCCTCATCCAGGTTGTTAATGACATGGCTTTTTTGTTGCTTTCTCTCTATTTTTTTTTTCCTCTCAAGATCTGACACAACTTTTTCCTTGTTTGTTCTTACCATATGCTTTGCTTACTCCATTTTGCCACTTCCTTCACCATACTTGTTCCACTTCTTGGGTTGCCTGTTGTGAAGAGGACACATTTTGGACTTCAATCCCTTCTGTAAGACTGGTTCAAGCTCTGCATTAGATGCAGACAGAATACTAGTAGCACTGCAGCAGCAGAACATTTATGCAGCTCAACAGTCAATAAAAGACCTACAGCTTGCTGTTGTCAGGGTCTGAGCAAACAGCTAACTAAAAATTCAGAGGCAGCAGTAAACCCACTTGTTGGACATGTCTGGCTTAGTTGTATACACTGCTGCTGGTACTTTTTTACTTTTCCAGATCATGGCTTTATCTATCATGCTGCATTTTATATTGAGAAAAAAATTTTAAAGGATGACTTTTCCACTCTAAAGATTTCTCTTTTTCCTGTAATGAATAAACTTTCTGCCAAGAACACCACTGGACAGTTCCTCAGTCAGTCAACTAAGGAGTGTCTTCAATGAAGCATGTATCTCCATTTAAGTGTGACTCTTCAGGGAACATTAAGCCAACAGCTTTCTTCTGCCAGTGTGAATCTGCACATAGAGAGTTCTGTGACCAGCCACTGAGCTCTAATTATCTTTTCAAAATGGTGTTTGAATATAAGGAAGCTATGTCTGAAGAAAAGCAAACCAGAATGTTCCCTGGTGAGAAATAACTGATGGGTTTTGGAAGAAGAATGATATCTCTATATCTTTTGTACCCACCTGGCAAAACCTCAGGTTTCTCAATGATGTCTGTAATGCAGAGCTGCTAACAGATTTGCAGATGTACCTTTAGTTAGGGCAATTTAAAACCATCTTCAGACCTTTACACTCACAAGGACCATGCTATGACTTATGCCACCTTATTCATACCACTATAGACGCAGACAAATAAGTTTTTTGTAGATAACATTAATAGGGTGTAAAAGCTGATACCAAGGATTTATGCACTGCAAACTCTGCCGTAAATCCTACATCTGCTTGCACTGCTTTCCCTGCTTGAGAAAAAAAAAATTATTTAACTGCTTTCTTCTTTTGTTTATGAAATTTGATACAGCAAGTAAAGGAGTTGGACATAATTTTCTTTCAATTTTCTCAGACTAACATAACCTTTTGTTGCAGTTAAGTTCAAGGAGAATCAATAGTCATGGCTATAGCAGTGTGGAGGCCTGCTGAAATAATCACTGAAAGAAGGATAACCCACTTCAAGGTGGGACAGAAAGAAAATGAAACACTTTGTGGATTGTCCTAGTGGAAAAGCCGATTTCCACTGTTTATACTATTAAATGCATGATGGTGCATCACTGTTGCATGATCAATAAGTACAGTTCCTCTGTTAACCTGTTGAGCAGCTTTGCTTCAGCAGTAACATTTCATTAACCTTCCTGGTGTTATTCTTTCTGATCTCTCATTATAGTGATCAATGTGCAGATTGTTAACATTCTGCCTTTGCAAGTAGAAAACATTATGTGAACTCCCTGGACTTGGTTACGGGAACAGCATGCAAATGTTAATTATAGCAGAGGCATTTGTGAAGCATTTAATGACAACCTTCTATGTATGTGCTGGCTTCCCAGTCAATACTGAATTACAGATCTTCACTAATAGTAAGACAAATCTGGTTTTAATATGGTGTCTTCATCTGACATTAAAGGATGACATTTAGTTATTCCTAACTGTGTGGTCAGTAAATTTTATAACATTTTCTGTTACAATATCTGAAAAATTGTTTTTATTTGGCCAGCTTAGTTTACACAGAATAAGCCACCGCTTGCAAAAAGGAGGTTTGACAGTCAAGCTTTAAAAGCATAAGAGTAGTGTTTTAAATTATACTGATTGAATTAAGATGTTGATTTTATTTTGTAAGAGGGCTACAGTTACTGTCTATGTACTTAGCTGGGCTTAACCGTGTTTCACAGAAGAGCATCCAACCTCTGGCTCTCTCATGTCACAGGCAAAAAAAGAGGTATGTGTAAATTCATTCCTTAGAACAGATATTAATTTCTGTATCTGACAATTTGATTAAAAGGGAAATACTTTTTTGCAAACAAATGTTGAAGGAAGCTCACCTCAGTAATTGCTACAGAATAAAGTATTGTAGAAGAGTAACCCACAGCTGTAAGCAGTGAGGACACAATCCAGGCCACATCAGTTGACCAAGGTATTTCACAGAATCCCAAAATTTTAGGGGTTGGAAGGGACCTTGAAAGACCACCTACTCCAACTCCCCTGCCACAGCAGGATTCCTTAGACCAGGTCACACATAAGCACATCCACATGGATCTTAAATATCTCCAGAGAAGAAGACTCCACAACCTCTCTGGGCAGTCTGTTTGGAGAAACTACACATGTACCTTTATTTCAAAAGTTTTCTTTCCTTTTTTTTTTTTTTTGATGTTTATTTTTATTTTATTTGAATTTATATTTCCCCCTGTGAAAAGTGATCGAATTTGATAAAAGAATTATACATCATTGCAATGGTTTGGAAGAGTGACAAATTAAGCCACTTCTAAGCTTTAAACCAAAATATTATCACCCTGATGTTTCACTAGCAATGCACTTTATGGAAATGATTATTTCATGGCTCAATGGTATTCACAAGTATATATACAGAACAATAGTCTTTAACAATCATATCCTATGAGTGTACAGTAACAAGGAACTGATGCCACATCTTTGTGATTCAGACTTTGTGACTGAGGACAAGGTTGGGGTGATCATGCTTGAAGCTTCCTCAACAAGAGATGCTGTGGCAGGTGCACCTATACCCCACAGAAATATTGACAACCCATTTAAAGACACATAGCCTGAGATGAAGGAACTGAGCCCTTCAGGAGCCAGTGTGGTGTCTAGGAACACCTGGGATGGGGTTGTCCTTTCAGATGAAACTTGTCCCCATGCTGTGGGCAGTGTCTCAGTGTTAGGGGTGTTTTGTCTGACCATGAATCAGCATTCAACCCAAGGCATACAAATGGATAATCCACTGCATGGTGATGGAGTTGCTGATCCTGATATGTGAACACCAGAGCTGGCAGAAGTCAGGGGACCTTCCCCTCAGGTTTGGGATTCGACCTGAGGAAACTTCTGCAGACTGACTGTCCTCACCCCCTTTTGGAGAGTTGATTTGTTATTTTATGGACATCTGAACAGAGAGGGTTTTCCCCTTTTTTTGAGTGATTACACACATAGTTATGATTTGCCTAGTCCTTATACAGTTTATGGCTAAGGAATTGTTTCTGCAACAGTTAAATCTCGAACTGACATTCAAACTTTTATTTAATTTCTCATGAAGAGGGCTAACTGACCTTCTTTCAATAAGTTCCCATTTTAGTTAAGCAGTTGGTGTTGGTTTTGTGGGTACTTCCATGACAAATATGAAAAATACAGCCTTCATACTACTTGCCCCTTCCTAGAAAGGAGTCATCTGCTCCTGATGGTGCTTATCTTGCCATCAGTTTGCCAGCCATCTTTCATATTTGGCATCATCCTTCATGCTAGGCAGTAGTCCTGCCTATCTTCAGTCCTTTGAAAATTTTCTGTTCTTTAACTTACAGATTCTATAAGCTCCTGTTTAAATATTTTCTCACATCCCCTAAGTACTGGTGTTAAGTCCTAATTTAAACCTTTAAAAAAGACCTGTCTGTCTTTGTTCCTATGACAATCACACTGCTTACTTATACCACATGCTTATGGTACTACTAAAGCCCTTATATGGTGTTGCTTACAATGTTTCAGTATTTTTTTGTTTTGTTGTTGTCTTGTTTTATGGCAAGCTATATAGATTTAAGTGTAGGTATAGGTATAGGAATAAAAATAGGTACGGATTAGTGCCCTCGTAATTTGTCAAGTGCTAGAGGACTCAGGTATTCCTGCACATTCCTTTAGTAGACTGGTCTGCATAAATAACAAGGACTACTCTGAAATAGTTTAACCAGAACAGAAAACGATGAGAAATCGGCAGAGGAGAAAGGAGTTGTCAAAATGCTCATGGTTTCTTATAGCAATCTATAAAATAATGAGATCAGGTGGGAAAAACAAACCCACATTAAAAAGCTGAGGGGCTGGGAGAAGAAAGGAAGGTCCTTATCTCTTTATCTACCTTCTGTGTTCTGAAACCCAGGATTAAAGAAAATTGTGAGACTCTACAAGCTTTCTCTGCTAAAGATGTGTCTTTGCTAACTAACAATGTGCTTTTGCTAAATGACAATGCATCCCTTTTCAATAGGAGTTGTGAGAAGCTTGAAGTTTTTTTCTTTCTGCTGTCCTCCTGCT
This sequence comes from Galbula dea, assembly GCA_013399015.1. Lineage (NCBI taxonomy): Eukaryota > Metazoa > Chordata > Aves > Piciformes > Galbulidae > Galbula > Galbula dea. The sequence goes on from VWZX01007610.1 coordinate 29,878, forward strand.
CAGTGGACATGGTCTCTCCAGTATTGGCAGTTATTGGCATACTCCTGCTGCTGATGGACCTGCTGATGCAATAGTGTCTGATTACTTTTATCATGGAGAAATGTGATCTATCCTAGGGCCTTCATTTGGTCCTGTTGTATCTCTTCATTTACCTTGTTGAGAAATTAAGACTATCACTATATAACTGCTTCTTTCCATAATTATGGTTTTCCCTTACAGAATACTAGGGGTTAGAAGGGACCTGGAAAGATCATCTAGTCCAGCCCCCCTGCCAGAGCAGGATTCCCTAAAGTAGGTCACACAGGAACACAACCAGGCAGGTTTTAAATATCTCCAAATAAGGAGACTCCGCAGTCAGTGGATAGATACAGGTACTAGAACTAGATACAGGCCTACAACCAGGCTCCATCTTATTGACTAAAACTTCAAAGTTATCTTTCAGTTTCTCATGTGTTTGTGTCACCTTGTGGAGATTTCTCCTTAAATTAATCTCATTCTGACTCTACACCTCACTTTCCTTCTGTGTCTTGCATGGTGGTATGACCATACCACAAACACAAGTGCTTGAGCTCACAGCAGAGCTCTAAATATTGAAATAAGTGCATTCATTAGTGTGTGCATTTTTATTTGAAATTATTGTTTTATATAACTTAATAATATTTTTTCAGTCTGGTTCTCCAGACCTCCCTTAATGGTTATATTTCCATCCCTTCCCTTGATAAATTCATGTTACCATCCAAACCAATGTTCTTTCACAAGTTATTACTCAATAACTCATCCATTTTTCCTTTTCTTAGGTCTGTAAAGGATATTAAATTGCTAATTACTTTCTGTTGTAGTATTTTCTCACAAATATCAATCTTTTCATGGGAAGAGAAGAAGATAATGATACAATTACAATCTCACGTTTTTTTATATCAAATCAGCATGATACCTCTTTAGTACTTTCAGGAACCCTGTTTGCTCTAGGAAAACTTCATCATGTTACTTTATTGGAATGTCTCTACGCTTACTAATTACATAGCCCACAAATCATTCAGTGTTTATGTTTCCAGCTGCTTGCTCAAATGACAACGAACATCCTCTAACAATGCTGGGATACAAAATTAACTTCCACCATTTCACTGAGGGAGCTTATTGCTCTCTTTGTCTCCCATCTTCCTCCTTTTCTTCCACTTTAAAATATTTACAGGATGTCTTTTTTGGTTTTTTTTCCTTTAGCTAGGGTAAAACACTATGTAGGGCTGAGCGGTAAACATGTTCTTCACAGGAAGCTTGTTCCTCATTTTACTTACACTTCATTGCGTCTCCTAAAATATTTAGCACAAGATGGTGGGGTTTGTACACTGCTTGATAGAAACCTTGAGCAAAACGGAGTTATGTAGCTTGTCAGTTCCACCATTAAGAGAAAGAGTTAATATATACTCATCTCCATGGTAGAATCATAGAATCATAGAATGGCTCAGGTTGGAAGGGACCTTAAAGATCATCTAGTTCCAACCCCCCTGCCATGGGCAGGGACACCGCATGCACTAGACCAGGTCATCCAGGGCCACATCCAGCCTGGCCTTAAACACTGCCAGGGATGGGGCCTCCACAACCTCTCTGGGCAACCTGTTCCAGTGCCTCACCAAGTCAGTTGGTACAAGTCAGGTCTTCAAGGCTACCACCAGTGAAATGCAAACATATTCTGAAATGCAAATGAGAAGCTCCCCCAAAGGCCAAGCAGCCCTTGTATGACTGTTAGGAATATATGTCTTATTTTGTAATTTCATGTAGCATGTGTGTATTTTCCTAACCTTTCCTAAAGATCAGAGAGACTTTTAATTTCAGTTTTAAATTGAATGTCAGATATGTTTTGCCTAGCAAACAAAGTGGAATTTAAACATAATTGTGCATGCTATAAAATGTCATCTGGCATAGCAAGGTTATCTTGTTTAATTGGAGACCTTTTTCACTAGAGTTCTATTAAGCATGTTCTTGTCTCATTTGATGCGTCCTGTGGGTACTTTACAGTGCCTTGGGACTCAGAGCTCAAGACCCTCACAATCCTTAAAAAGTGTCTGTAGTATTTTCACTGTCCCAATCATTAGATGATGGTCTCTGTGCTTCCATAACTTATGACATGCTTGATCTGTTCTATTTTTGTATAAAAGCTATTTAAAAATATCTACAGGCTGCGGAAAAAAAATATTAGTTATAATTGCTCTGGAAAACCATGTGCCAGCAAATGCCCTTTGAAGTGACTTGCCTGGCTTCTTAATTTACAGGAAGGAGAATGAGCAATAATACAATATGGACAGTAGCTACAAGTTTTCATGTCTTTCTTTGGCTCCCTGTATGTGGTTCCATGTCCTGTGTGGGAGAGTTTAGTCACACATATTGATGTGTACTTCTAAGATACATTGGAGTCATGAAGACTATACTGAGTAGTTTTTTTAAGGTATGGCTTTACGTGGTTTGAGGGAATTTTTACTATGTATACCCCATTATTGCTTGTGGTTGGACTTTAAAACAGTTCCTACCATTATCATGCCTAAAGCTAACAGCATAATCAAATAAGCATGCAGGCTATCAGGTAGACTGTTTGAAGAGTAACTGTAACTTCAACCCTGAACATATGAAATAGCATAAATGTAGTCTGAAAAAGCTCAACAATGACAAAAGCAGATGTAGATTAGGAAGAGAGAACAACATGAACTTCTCAATGTTCAGGGTTAACCTTTTTTGTCATCATTATATGCCGTTAATCCAAACTTACTTCCTTTTCTATAGTTCCATAGTTTCTGTGAAAAACACAGAAAACTGTGCACTTAGGAAATGTGTGTTCAAAAAAAGCAAACAACTAAAACTGTATTGACTTTGAGTGTATGAAATAAGAAGGTGCCACATCTTAGGGGATATTTGTGCATTAATGTGGCTCTTCAGCTCTCTTTGTTGTTTTAATCACAAGGAAAAATCTTCTTCACATGTGGGCAGACCTGAGAAGAGTCCACTGCTAAAAGTTACACACTTGTGGATGTAGTATTCAGGTAAAGTGAATGGCACATGTAAAATAAAGATTATGTTAGCTGCTGGATTTTTCATTAAGTGTGTTTGTGGCCTCCTCTACCTCTCTCTACCTCAGTTTCTCCATTAATAAAATAAAGAAGTTGTAGTCCTGCTCTACAGTACTTCCAAATTCACTGGAAAGGCATACTTATTTTATCAGAAGTATTGAATATTTGCATACTGTAAGTATTTTCTCCTTTTTCTTTCCTTGTGCTCATCTGGTTTAAACTGACTATCCCTGGAAGTTATCACAGTTTAAAGAATCTCCCTAACATTTTGGACCATTTATGAAAATTCATTTTTTCAAACTGCAACTGTCTACATGTCTTAGTTGATAAGTGTATGCGTAATTCAGCTCTGCCATTATCTTACCTGCAGGAGACAATTATCCTGCGAACATGTATGGTTCCGTCTTTCATAAACTGATCTTCACAACACACTCGCAGGTGCTGAGGGCATTGGTGGAATTCATAGCCAGGCCACTTTCCATCATCTACATCTGCTGGCTTTCTATGAAAAGGTCACAACATCAATAGACAGGGGAAGATCGTCTTTTACCTGGACCAGAACAAAGCCTTTGACACTGTCCAGCACAACTTCCTGGTCTCCAAACTGGTGGAATATGGGTTTGATGGATGGACCACTTGGTCAATAAAGAACTGGCTTAACAGCCTCACCCAAAGAGTGGCTGTCAATGGGTCCATGTCCAAGTGGAGGTCAGTGACAAGAGGAATCCTTCAAGGATCAGTACTGGGACCAGTCTTATTTAACATCTTTGTTGGTGACATCGAAAGTGGCATCAAGTACACCCTCAACAAGTTTGTCGATGACACCAAGCTGTGTGGTACAGTTGATATGCTGAAGGAGAGGGATGCAACCTAGAGGGACCATGACAGGCTGGAGAGGTGGGTCCATGCCAACCTCATAAAGTTCAACAAGGCCAAGTGCAAGGTCCTACATCTGGGTCAGGGCAACCCCGAACACCGTTATAGGCTGGGTGAAGATTGGCTTGAGACAAACCCCAAGGAAAGGGACTTGCGGGTCGTGGTGGATGAGAAGCTCAACATGACTGTGCGCTTGCAGCCCAGAAGGCCAGCCATATCCTGGGGTGCATCAAGAGAAGTGTGGCCAGAGGGTCGAGGGACATGATTCTCCCCCTCTACTGCTCTCTCGTGAGACCCCACCTGGAATATTGCAACCAGTTCTGGAGCCCCTATTACAAGAGGGATATGGACATGCTGGAGCAAGTCCAGAGAAGGGTCATGAGAATGATCAGAGGACTGGAGCATCTCTCCTATGAGCACAGACTGAGGGAGTTGGGATTGTTCAGTCTGCAGAGGAGAAGGCTCCAAGGAGACCTTCTTGTGGCCTTCCAGTATCTGAAGGAGGCCAGCAAGAAAGCTGTTGAGGGACTTTTTAGGAGGTTAGGTAGTGACAGGAGTAGGGGGATTGGATGTGAACTAAAGGAGGGTAGATTTAGATTAGGTACTAAGAGGAACTTCTTCACTATTAGGTTGGTGAGACAGTGGAGCAGTTAAGACAGGACAGATTGTGGAAGACCCATCCCTGGAAGCTTTTAAGGCCAGGCTTGATGCTGCTCTGGGCAACCTAATCTAGTGGAAGGTGTCCCTTCCACATTCAGGGGGGTTGGAACTAGATGATTTCGAGGTCCCTTCCAACTCTGACACTTCTATGTTTCTATGCTCTTTGGTAAATCCTGGGGGACAGGAGAGGTGCCTGAGGATCAGAGGAATGCAAACGTCACTACAATCTTCAAAAAGGGCAAGAAGGAGGACCCAGGTAACTATAGACCAGTCAGCCTCACCTCCATCCCTGGAAAGGTGATAAAACAACCTATCCTTGACTCTGTCCCTAGGCATATCAAGGATAAGGGGGGTTTAAGAGCAGTCAGCATGGTTTTACCAAGGGGAAGTGTAAGAGACTGTTTGCTTATCAGCTATGGAAAACAGGTTTCCTAGCTGTGTTAAGACTGCATGTTAATGTCTCGAAGCTTGATTGATCATTGATTATCATCGTTGGAGAAGACAATGCCAGACCTCCAGGAGCCAGAGGCTAGGAAACTGCTGTGCAGGACAATGAGGCCTAGTTAAGACCTTGAGATAAGGC
>VWZX01007610.1:35264-54742 GCA_013399015.1 Galbula dea
TTTGACACTGTCTCCCTGTAAGAGACTGTTTGAAACCTCTTCTTTATTAGTTAAAACAAACTTATTTCCCAACTGTGTGAGACTACATTTTTATATGTCTCAAAGCTTGATTTGTCTTGATTGAGACATCTTGCTGGTATTTTTATATTAAGGTATAGCATTTGTATATTGAGACATCATTTGAAGCCAAAGTAAAGACCATGCTGAGACTTTACATTTAGACGCCCCAGGCCGGAGACTCTGAGACTACTGTGCAGGACAATGAGGCCTGATTACTCACCCAAACACCGTGAGATAAAGCCTAAGTGTGTGGACATTTCATGAAGGATGCATGAAAAAAGTTAAGTTTCAGGACATTCTGTTTCTCTTGAGGATAAAAAGGAGAGTGTTCTGTAAAATTTCCTATAAAAACTGGGGGAAAAGACTCCCGAAGTGTGTGATCACCCACCACTGTGGAAGGACCAGGAGGAATTCAGAGCCTCGGGATGCTGTGAGGACTGAATCCATAGTGGTGTAACTATGCTCTCTCTCTCACTTTCTTTTTTATCTCTGCTACACTCTGTTTAATTTTCTTATCTTATTCTCCATCCTACTGTACTAACACTTAACTCTTTCATTCCAATAAACCCTAATTGATTTGCGGCATTTGACCTTGGTTTTGTCTTAATTTTGCTTTAGGGAGATAAACCTTGAAGCTACCCTGTGTCTATTAAGTAGACCAGGACACTCCCACAACATCCTTGCATCTAAACTGAGCAAGTATGGTTTGGATGATTAGGTAGTGAGGTGAATTGTGAACTGGTTGAAGGACAGAAGTCAGAGAGTTGTGGTCAATGGGATGGAGTCTAGTTGGAGGCCTGTGTCTAGTTGAGTCCCTCAGGAGTTGGTACTGGGACCAGTACTGTTCAATATATTCACTGACAACTTGGATGAGAGAACAGAGTGCACTGTCAACAAGTTTGCTGATGACACTAAACTAGGTGGAGTGGCTGAAACACTGGAGGGTTGTGTTGCCATTCAGCATGACTTAGGCAGGCTGAAGAATTGGGCAGGGACACACTCAATAAAATTCAACAAGGCTAAGTGTGGAGTTTTGAACCTGGGAAAAAACAACCCCATGGATGAGTATAGGTTAGGGACTGAGCTTTTGGAGAGCAGTGTGGGGGAAAGGGATCTGGGGGTCCTGGTAGATGTGCGGATGACCATGAGCCAGCAGTGTGCTCCTGTGGCCAGGAGGGCTATTGGGATTCTGAGGTGTATTAAAAGAGTTTTTGTTGGTAGGTCAAGAGAAGTTCTTCTCCCTCTTTACTCTGATCTGGTGAGGCCACATCTGGAATATTGTGTCCAGTTCTGGGCCCCTCAGTTGAAGAAGGACAGGAAACTGCTTGAAAGAGTTCATCAGAGAGCCACCAAGATGATGAAGGGGCTGGAACATCTTCCTTCTAAGGAAAGGCTGAGGGAGCTGGGTCTCTTTAGCTTGGAGAAGAGCAGACTAAGGGATGACCTCATCTATGCTTTTAAATATGTGAAGGGTGTGTGTCGGGAGGATGGGATCAGGCTCTTCTTGGTGAAGCCCAGTGAAAATTCAAGTTGAAACGACTGCAGGTTGAAATGTAGGAAGTTCTGTGTAAATAACAAGAAATTTTTTTTCCCATTTCAGGTGCCAGAGCACTGGAACAGACTGCCCAGAGGGGTTGTGGATTCTTCTTCCTTGGAGATATTCAAAACTCTCCTGGGCACGTTCCTGTGTGACGTTAAGTGTAAGGAATCCTGCTGTGGCAGGGGGGTTGGACTAGATGATCTTTCGAGGTCCATTCCAACCTGTAATATTCTGTGATTCTCTGATCGTAGCAATGAATCAGACTTCTTTTTGTCCTTACTATGTCTTTAAGCTAGTACAGGTCTGCATTGTTTAAATACTTTGTATTTTGTTTTCTGAACTCTTAAGTTCTTTTCCACAATCTCTGCAAAATTTGTTAATCTGACACCACTGAAAGCAGTNAAATTCAAGTTGAAACGACTGCAGGTTGAAATGTAGGAAGTTCTGTGTAAATAACAAGAAATTTTTTTTCCCATTTCAGGTGCCAGAGCACTGGAACAGACTGCCCAGAGGGGTTGTGGATTCTTCTTCCTTGGAGATATTCAAAACTCTCCTGGGCACGTTCCTGTGTGACGTTAAGTGTAAGGAATCCTGCTGTGGCAGGGGGGTTGGACTAGATGATCTTTCGAGGTCCATTCCAACCTGTAATATTCTGTGATTCTCTGATCGTAGCAATGAATCAGACTTCTTTTTGTCCTTACTATGTCTTTAAGCTAGTACAGGTCTGCATTGTTTAAATACTTTGTATTTTGTTTTCTGAACTCTTAAGTTCTTTTCCACAATCTCTGCAAAATTTGTTAATCTGACACCACTGAAAGCAGTGAAGTTCAACTGAACTCTACTTAGGGAGAACCTGTCATTAAGTAACAACTTATGCCTCAAAATTACCTCTGCTTTTCTTGTGTTTATTCAGCCATTTACTCTTCTAATTCATTTTCTTTATCTGATCTAAGACTTTTTTTTCAAACAATGTTTACATTTCTCAAATTGTATCAGTTAATCAGTAAGATTTCTACTCTACTGAAAAGATAAAATTAAAAAACCCAAACACTTAGAGTAAAATTCATCAGCTAAGTCACCATTAAAATTAAAACATGTCATCATGTGTGCAAGCATCAAATCTAAAAGATCAAACAAGAAGTCACTTGAAAGCTAATGCAGCAACAGCTTGTCCACACACTTGAACACCTACCAAAAAAAGTTGTTTTGCCATCATTACCTGTGCATACAGGCAAAGAAAAATATTTAAAAGAGACAGATGAACTTAATCACAAAGAACATATTCTTCACTACTTCCCCTTTTTCCTTTATAAGAATATTCTACAGCAGCACATCTTTGATCTGGTGAACAGAACTAGTGCCATATACAACTAGTAGTGCTTACTGAAGTCATGACAAATTCATTCCGTGTTTAGGGCTCCGGAATTGATTTTTGCCTTCCTGTCTTGAAGAAAGATTCATCACTTGAGAGAGCAGAAATAGTAGCAGTAAAGTCAATAGCATGTGGCAGAGAAGGTGTATTGAAGAGATGATTTACCAAGTTCAGACTATAAAATGGATTATTTGCATCAAAAAGGGCTCCCATGTGTTTTGAATTTCATGGGTGCGCATGAAATTACGAAAAATGTAAGAAAATTCCTTCCTCAAAATAAGTAGGAAGGGAATGCATCCTGGGCTCCACTCTTCTCAAAGATAATGTCTGGAGCAATCCCTATCAGTGGGAGACAGATGCCAGCTGCCCTGCCAACACTTACACTGGGAAGAAACAGCAAGTTGGGACTCTCAGATGGGTCACCCTCTGTGGACACACAGCACTTGTTTTCTTTAAGTTCTCTTGCACGCACGTGGACAGGCACGAAGATATTGCCCAAGTGGTAAATAACTGCAAATGGGTCTGTGAATTAGGTACTCCTGAGGCCAAACTTTTGGTTTTAGCTATCACAGTATGTTAGGAGTTGGAAGGGACCTCGAAAGATCATCTAGTCCAACCCCTCTGCCAGAGCAGGATTCCCTAAGAATAGGTCACAACAAAGCTTCCCTAATCGGGATTTGAAACAAGGTCCTGGTGGTGAGAGCTCTGAATCCTAACTACTAGATCACCAGGACTCATCTTGCTATTTCTATCGATATTAGCATTGCAATAATCAAAATATAAAGATAAAGATTTGACATCTGCCCTTTGATGATTGTAAATGATGGCAGTCTCTGGTCATGCTAACAAAACATTGCCAAATCCCCTTCAAGCCTTGTAGTATCTGTACCTTAATGCAAATTTACTTACTGATGTTGGCAATCAATATTTTGGATGCAATTAGTACAAATATATTGATACCAGAAGACTTTTTCCATACCAAACTAGCAGGAGACACACATCTTATCCTTCAGGCTTTCAGATTATCAGTATATATGAATTTTGTCAGAAATGGCTGGAAGACCTAATTAAAACCATGTCTGGTCTTATTTTTTTAATAAATAAAGCAGGAGAAGCAAGTCAAAAAATGTTGGGGAGAAAATAACTGTAAGCAATACCAAAAAGGTCAGATCAAAAAATGACCCAGCCCTTTCTTGGTTTGTCAAAATTGTTTTCCTTCTTCCCTAGAAGCAGCCTGTATCCAAGATATTGCACTACAGAATGTCTGTAGGATATTCCCTGGGAAAAACTGCAGACAGCTATCTCACCTGAAATAAAAAGTTTAAGGGAACATTTTTCTCTGTGTTTTACTTGCTGGTTCTATCCTTCTCTCTTATTCCAAATAAATTAAATGTGTCTTCATTCTTTCCTCTGGCACTGTTCTAGCTCTGTTTAGTGAAATATTACTGTGCTCTTTGTGAATTAGTAAAGGACTCCTCATTTTCTCTGTCATGTGCAATTTCAAATGTAACACAAGCTCTCTTGACATGCACTTGCTCTTACATATGAATACATAAAATACAGATACAAGGCCAATGCTTCCATCTGTGGATGTTCCTCATGGTCCACACACAAGGAAGTCAGTTAAAGCAAACGCACATCTGCCAATGCATTTAGTTAGAAGGAGTGCTACAGTAGCTGCAGCCTAGAGCAGAAAAATCAAAGGAGCATGCACTCAAATGTTTACTGTCAAAGACATGCTAAAATAATATGCATGACTGTGGTTCTGTTTACTAGAGACAGACATGGACTTCTGTATGCAAGCTAAATAACTCCATTGGCACAAAGGCAAGAACTACTAATCATACTAAATTAAGTTACTTGCTGCAGGATAGGACAATGCAGAGTGACAGAATCTTCTAGGATGGAAAAGACCCTTAAAATCATCAAGTCCAACTGTAAACCATAAATCTTGGTTTCAGTGCAAGCCTAATTATATAAACTTCAGAGTTTCCTCCAGGGAAGGAAAGTACATTTTTTTCAAAGGTATAGGACAGATGCTTATGCAAAGGCATGATACTCCAAAAGCATAACAAAGAAGAAAATCTAGGTGCTCTGCTCTCCTGTATCTGACTCCTGTGATAATAAAATGGGTAACCAGACAGAAAATAAGTAATTGATTTAATGAGAGAGGTTTACAGGGTAGTAGTTACTGAGCTGTACTTGGAGGTTAGTGACAAGTGGGGTACAGCAGAAGCTTATCCTGGAACATATCCTGTTTAACCTGTTGACTAATGACATGGACAAAGGGAAGAAGACCCATCATAAGGTTTGCAGATATTGCCAAATTAGGGGGACAGTCAATACATGAAAGAGCAGAGCTGCCATCCACAGGGACCAGAACAGGGGGGGAGGAATGAGTTAAAATGATCCAATCAAATTCCAGAAAGGAAAAAAGAAGGAATAATCCTCTCTGCTCAGCACTTGTCAGATCACAGCAGGGTCTTACATCCAGTTTTGAGACTCACAGGTCAGGATACACAGCAACAAATCAGAGTAAGTTCAGGGAATTTCACCAAGAGAGTGAGCCTGGAACACTTGCCCCTTAAGGTGAGGTTTGTGGGGCCCTGGCTGATTCAGACTGGAGTAGAGATAGCCTTAGGGCAAATGGAAGCACCTTCTTTGCCTACAGGGAGGTCATCAAGGGGCTGAGCCAGGCTCTTCACTTAGGTGTCTAATAGAAGAACTAGAGAGAGTGGCATCGGCTAAAACTAGAGAGGCTTAGGCTGAAGATAAGGAAACACTTTTTCCCCACAAGGACAGAAGGTGATGGAGGGGGCCTCAAGAGGTTGTGTCACCTTGGAGAATTTCAAGCCTCAACTGCCTAAAGCTCTGAGCAACCTGGTCTGACCTCATGTGTGAGTCTGTTTTGAGCAGGAGATTAAAGGAGACCTCCTGTGGTGCCTTCCAACCTGAATTATTCCTCAATTCTACGGTTTTCCCTGGTTAATGACTGCATCACTATTTGTCACTAGTTTATCACTGATTATTAAGATTTAACTACTATATGATATGGTGTTGCACCTAAGTTTTCACAGGTCTATCAGACCTGATTTCAGGTAAGTCAGCCACAAGCTTCTTGGGTGACTTCTAGGAATCCACGGGCATTCACATTCAGCTAATTGTTTGCATATACCTCTCATTTCACCTTTTTCTGTAGCAAAGTGCCTTTCATAAGTCTTAAAGGAGCTTTAAAGATTGTCTCATTTCCTTAAAATTATTTTTTTATTTTATTTTTCTTTTTTTCCCTATTTTAACTTTCAGCAGTTCTCTAAAATTTTGTGTAATCATGAAGTTCTTCGTACAGTCACTCTTTGTCTCTTGCTCTCTGTAATGCATTTGTATGCATTAGATTGTGTACATCATCTTCAGCAACTTATCAGTCTTCAAGATATTTAAGACAAGATCTCATGGATTATTTTATCTTCAATGTTCTTTCACTTGCAGTCCTTATATTTGTAGTTATAAAAACATGTATTGGGTGTTGTGCAATATTTGGGCAATACAGTATTTATGACATTTATGGTTAATCTTTTCTTGTCTTTGAGACATGGAACTATGTCAGGGAGCTGGGGTCAGGGAAGATGAGTTTAGATGATCACACATTAAGCTCTATCTTAGTGTTTTATATCACAAGCCATAGCTGATAAGTGGGCGTGTGATAGTGATAATACTTATAAAGGGTTACCTCCAGTTGTGCAAGCATGTTGTTGTCTACTCAGCCAGATTATAAGGTCTCCAGTTTTAGAAATCTACAGAAATGCATTTTGTTGTTTGTTTACACCTTATATCAAAGCTTTTCTCAACATATTTTTAACTTTGACTGACTGAAAAATATAAGCGGATTGTGGTATTTATTCTCTTATAACACATATTTGCACTAAGCTTTATCTTAACAAGGAAAATAAATGCTTTCTTGCAGTGTGAAAAAAACAATGTGGAAATAACCATATAATAAGCTGTAGGAACAAACAATCTTAACAGTACACAGTGTACAGTAAAGCACCGAGCTCTTTATAATCCAGCTTTTAGGTAAAACCAAAATGGTTGATCACTTGAAACTACCTGGTGATGGACAATAAAAATTGCAATGGGCTGAGAAAAAGATACCTGGCAAGCTAAGACTAAGGCCAAGCCATGCTTTTGTGTACCTTGGGCATCTCAGGAACAGTGACTCAAAGTGAATGGGAGCTTGCACCCTGCAAATACTGAAAGGACTGCAGAGAAAGAAGCTGGTTAATGGCAGATATAATGCTCTAGCTGTTGCTGCAAGGTATGTAGTTGCAATTTAGATGTGGAACAAGCACTTTCCTAGTGAGCAATGAAGCTATTACTGAGCCGTGAATGTGACCACTTTTGTGATTACAGTTACATTTCAATTATCTTTTCTGCATGCACTGTTAGCTCAAAATCCCTGCAGAAATCAGACATGCCCTGTAACATGATAGCATATCAGCTCTCTGGCCCATTCAGTCCCAGTGATTTGGCCTGGGTGTTAAATTTGAGTTCCCCTGTCCTGCCTCCCCATACAGTGTGTCTCAGCTTATTTTTGGATGTACAGATGAGGTTATATCAAAAAACCTAATATGCTCACATGGGATCTGAGTGTTAAATGATGCAAAGACTTACAAAAAACCAGCAAAATTCAAAATCAAATGGGAAAATAGTTCTAGTTTTTCCTGTTATGAATAGAAAAGTGTTTACATTATAAGAGAGATTTTAAAATAAAAATAAAAAGTGACACTACACACCAATCATTGGTAGATTTGTTTTATTAACCTATGTTTTAAAGACTTTGCTGCAGGAAGGAAAAATATAAATATAAAAAAATATTATTCATACAGTGAAGTCTGCGTGTGAGCTGTGCTGTGCTGCAAATATAAAGCATTACCACAGAGCTCTGTAAGAAGCAAAAAGATCAAAGGGTGTTATGATTTATAAAGGATTTATGATCTCAGGTTATTCATGACTGCATTACAAAAAAAAAAAAGACCTTTATCAAAAGNATTCTGTCTAGATCTTTGTCCAAATATAGGCTAAACAATCACACACAGAATCATAGAATTGTCAGGGTTGAAAGCCCTCTAAGATCATCGAATCCAATCATCAACCTATCACCATCCTCTTTCCACAGCCTTATTCCCAGTCAATACTTTGAATTCCCGGGAGGACTGAACAAGTAACATTTTTCACAACTTCTTTCCCAGAATTGTTAGCAGTTGATTGGTTTGAAACATGACAAAAAATTTCATTGAATTCAATGTGTATCAATTTGTACTTGGGAGACAATGTGGTTTCCTTGGTCCCTAGTGTGAATATTCTATAATAATAGTCATCTTCCTAATCATAATACCTTCTTGTTCTGTGTCAGTATTTCTCAGTCCCCTAGGAATATACAGCAAAAAGCCTTAAAAGTCCAGACTGCAGAGGTGTGTTTTCAATAGTTCAGCCCACTCAAGGCTAGAACATAGAGAAATGGGAAGGAAGTTTGGAAAACAATGCAGGAAAACAATGGATCACAGTGCCACATATCTCCAAAAGAGGTTGAAAGCAGACAAAAAGAAGGGATAGATTTTATGTTGAGGTAATAAAACACAACGCACAAAACAGGAGCAAATATTACTGCACATAATATTTGAGGTAAAATTAATCTCTTAAAGCTTTTAAAACACATACATCAACAGATACATCTTTTAACATATGAAATAGCAAGATGCTGGAGTTTTAAGGTGCTTATTTATACATTTATTATTATATATATCATTCAGAAGTGTGGGTTCTGAAAGCTAAATTTCTAATCAGACATCTGAATTCTAGGAACATGAAGTGTTATTTTTTTCCCTATGTGAGCAACAAAACTGATTTTCAAGGGCCTGGCAATAGAACTCACAAAAAAACCCCAACAACCCCACACTATATACTGCTAAAAGAACCTTCTATACTCTGCCAAGCATGACCAAACAATATTACACTAGTAAACATTTTCAAGTTGCTGGGATTGGAAACTAATGATCTGAAACCTCCCATTAGCTTCTGGTCTTATTTTACATCATTCACATTACATAGCTCTTGGCTGTATTGTTTTTCTGATAATGCTAAGATGTGCTAACGTGTGGCCTGCCATAGGTATTTGATAGATGTTTTTTATTCATCCGAAGAAAAGTTCCCAAACCCAGGATGTGGCAGACGGTAACATGGTTACCTCACCCAGCATTTGGATAGCTAAAGAGGGACAGGTTGCCAGTTTTACAGCCCAGCAGGGAGTGATGTGACATTTGTGAAGGAGTCGCTGCACCACAACAAGGGGAAACAGATGAGGCAGCTTTTCTTAATCTTGTGGATTTTACAGGTTGGAATGAGAACAAGATCAGAAAGCCACAACAGTTTTTGTAAGGCTCATGTAAAATACTGCATCTGATTCACATCATCATGGGAGTTATTTCTCTAAATATGGATTTTGTGCAGCCAACATTGCCTCATTACTCTCTGTTCCACATGGAATGAGTTTCAACCCAATGCCCACAATGTGTGTTGTCATCTCTCTCCTGTAAGGCTGTAACATGATAGTGATGAACACACAAAACTATGTGAAATAAGACATACTCCCTCAAACCTGTAAGGCTATTTCAGAACTTAAAGTACAATTTTAAACAGGTACCTAATTCAAAGGTTTGTGATGTCCTTCAATGATCTTACTATTGCAAATCAGTAAGTCTCAATTTTAACCTAAGAATGCCATGGATCCTGAAGAGCTCACAGTCATTATGCCATGCTCAGAAAGAAAATCTGGAGCAATTTATATACAACTTACACATTCAGGGCACATATTGTTAGAAAAGACTCTATGGCTTCTGTTCTTCCAGGATTCAGATAAGATAATTATAATGCTTATTTCTGGGCTTACCTCCCCTGAATCACAGCCAAAAACCACTATATGAGGTCCCATAAATACAGTTTCAGAAGTCTGGTTGTTGCAACACACAGTTCTTCAGCTGTGGGCCACTGACTTATTCTAAGGATATCCTCACGGTGGACATAAATTAAAAATCTTTAACCAACACCATCATCCTATAGTCTATCTGGCGTGACCACAGTAAACATGTGTGTGAAGAAGACAAATGAATGTAAGAATTACAAACCATAATTTTGTGCATCTGACATGGTGTTAGTGCTGCCTACACTTTTTAGCTACAGTCTTATAGGCACATTTCTCTTTTGCAAGAGCCACTTATACTTTTATTTTACTTAATACAGACATATTTTCTAAGGCAGAGAGGGAGGGAAAGAATGGAAGCATTTCTTTGTAGCATCAGCATTTAAAAAACACATAGAAGAGAAATGTCTAAAGGCAAACTCCAAAAGAGGACAAATCCTGCAAGCTGCTCTCCCAACAAACCTATACTGTCTTACTTAATCTATCCAACTCCCATGGAGTTAAAGAAGCACTTGGAAAATGCTCTTAGACACATAGTATGACTTTGGGGTTGTCTTGTGCCTAAATAGGAGTTGGACTTGATGATCCTTGTGGGTCCCTTCCAGCCAGGGATATTCTGTGATTCATGGTGCAAGGAGAAACATCTCTGGCAGATATAGTTCTAGAGAGAAAGTGTGTTTACAAGAGAACTACCAGTGTTTACCAGACAACTGTAATCTCATTAATGAACCCTGGAAACCCACCCTGCAGGGTAGCACTTACAGCCACAGCAATCTCCTTAGCAATGAGAAGTTCTGATTACTCAGTATGCAGAAACATCAGGATATGACAACAGCCATGACACTTGAAAAATATATATAGTAGTGGAAAATGAGGAAAAAGGGTGGCCAAATTCCAGAGGCCTGGGAGAAAAGTGTCTTCTAAAAATTGAGGCAAATCAGAGACACAGGAAAATAAATGCTTAGCCCTACTGGTCATAAATTTAAGGAGACTATCATGGTCATATGCTGTATCTACAACTGCTGCCACATAGCACAAGTTCTGCTCTACCAAGCTGTCTGCCAACCATGGTATGCCTTTCCTCCTGAGGCAGATGTTGCTGTCAACACAGTGGTCTTCCCAGCTCATATTCACACAAGTCTCTGTAACATAGTAGAGCGAGCAAGGAATGTGTTCATTTTGACCTGTGATCCTTTAAGGGACAAGGTTGCTTTAGGATAATGCAGTGTCCCTGCAGAGATCCCACATGGTACCTCACAATATGCATTAAAATACACTTATAATGTCACTATGTCACAGGCATGATGTGTGGCAAACAAATCATGAGCAAAATGGCTCATTCAGTGAAAAATGCATGTTTTATTGACTTAGTTAACTGAATTTTCCTTCAAGCTTTTAAAGCTAAGCCACTTCTGAGTAAAAGTGTACCCTCAAACTCATAACTGGAGAACTGAAAATAAGCTACTGGGTGAATGGTTGGATGAATGGATGGATAGGTGAGTAGAAAGAATATTTTCTCTGTCCCTAACAGCATTTTTCCATGACACTTGAGCCTTATAAAACCATATATGTAATCTAAAGAGTCTTCTGCCAAAATGAAGACGAAAAGAAGAAAAACACATTAGAAACATTTATTCTGTATTTTAGAAGAAAGGGATTGTTCTTCAGCATCATTAACTCATGCTGTTCTATTGATTTCTTTACATCAGCTGAAAACCTGCTTTTAAAAGAGAAAAGGAGAAGTGTGGGAGAACGCCAAGGTTATAAGAAGTGGAAGGAAAGCATCTAGGACTAGGAGTTCGCAGTGGCTTCTTCCCAGGATCACCACACAGGGAGCTGCACAGGGCTTGCAGCAGGTTTTTACTTGTACTGCGAACTTCTGTACGGTTTTTCTTATAAGCCTCTGTTATCCCTTCCCTACTGCACATGGACCTCCTGGGCGGCGACATGTTGCCTTCCTACCTGAACCAGTTCCCTGCCCCTGACAAGCCTCATTGGTTACACTCCCCTTTTCCTGAGTTATTACCCAATCACATTCCCTGTTGTAAAACCCTCCCCTGGGGAATATAAAAACCCCGGGAAGTTTGAATAAATCACTTTTCGCCCCTGGACTCCAGAGATTGCAATTGTGATTCTTTCCTTCCCCCAAGGAGGGAAAGTGCTCACAGGAAAACACTGTCTCTGAGAGGCACCAAAGCAGGGAGTCACCAGGAATCAACCTGTATACTGTATTTGGATCAAGACTCTTATAACTTTTAAGCTAGGTAATCTACAACCCATTCTGTTCCAGGTTTTCCACCTCTCAGGACTAAGAAATCAAAAATAGGTAGCAAATTCATATAGGTAAGGACTTAACACTTCAATAATCTCCATGCAGGAAATTTTAGGTGACCAAGATGATACATGATGCTCTATGGAAAACCAGTGGAAGTTAAATAAGCATCAAGACATAAAAACAAGTGAGGTTGAAACAGGCTTGCAAAGGAAGAAGCCGGACATATTTGCACGCCATACTATGAAGAAGTAAAATGAAAACCTCACACCTTGGAGCCCATAGGTAAGCCTGCTTAAATAGAGAAACTGGCCAGCAGGGATGACAGAAACATAAGAAAACATCCTTAGCTAGTAAAGAAGGTGGTATATATATCCTGATTTCTGGGACGACTCTGTCCCTGATAGGATGGGCTGTGTGCTGCAGGTTCATTTGTCAAAGTCAGGGTTACAGCAGAGAATAGTCTTTGAAAGGTTACTATGACATTTTGACTCTGCTTGAAGTCAGTGACCAAAATGTTACAAGTCTTAAAAAGGTTAACACAAAACTTCAACCTATAAATGATCTATAAATCATTTATAAAATACAAGTCTTAAAAAATCCTTGAATTTTTGGACTGCCTTTAGTGTTTTGACTGCCATGTGTAGGTGACACTAATAAAAGTGTCTTGGAATCTAGCTGATGAAAGGATTATAAATACACCATAGTGTTACTGCCAATAAGGGCAATGTAGTCTTTGTACAAGATCTGATTGTCCTGTTCTGAAATAAACAAAGCAAACTGCATTGTCATCATTTTTTTTCCCTGAAATATAGAAATCGCAACCAATCAGCAGTTTGGTTTTTACAGAAGACGCTGGAATTTCAAATTGTCATTAGCTTTAAATCAACAGTATTTAGCATTTTGATCAATATTTTCAATGGTTTTATTGAAATAATGGTTTTTCTGTTACATTCATTAGTATCAGCCATTTGGTTCCTTAAGACTTATTTCTATTGATGATTTTACTTCAGTTGTAAATTTTCTGTAATTCTGTGATATCTTACTGCAATTTAATTAATTATTGTCCTTTCTTAGTTATTATTCTGTTCTTCCATTAATTTATCAGTCTTATGATCAGAAAAGTAATGGATAAATATTCACTTAAGTCTAGCAGAGTAGAAATAGAAAAACATTTTTAACAATACCTCTTAATAAAGGGCTCTGTAAGGAGATAAATTCATACAGAAAGTAAAGTCTAAGTATGAAATATGAGGCAAGTTACATCATAAGCTGCTTTGCTCATCCTATCTATTTAAACTTAAACATTTTATTATGTGCAGCCTCTACAATAAAATAATATCATTGTAGCTTGCCCCACCCTCTGAAGATTTGAAGGCCTACATGTATTAAAATATAAGATTTAATAATTACATGATCACTACATACGTTTTCCACAAGATCTTTTTTTATTCCTTTAAACAGTCAATGGTCATGTTTGTGAAGTTAATAAAATGTCCAGAAAAAATGCAGTTCATTAAAATCTAGTAAGTAGACATTTTCTTCCACACAAATGCATTTTTCACTGAATGAAAATGGTTATATAATGTTCTTGCTTTTCACAAGAAATATGCTGAAAAAAAATTCATCTTAGTGCTTAACCTCAAGAAATTAATGATAATGAAAACTGCTTACAGGTCCCATTGCCAGAACTGAATAGAGAGGTGATGGCAGTAGGCCATTGCCATACCATCCTGGAGAACAATATTAGTGCAAATGGGCATCGTACCAGTGAGTTTTCCAGATTTTTCTGACAAGAAGATTGGAGAGAGGGAATCCGAAGTCTGAGTACACTGACTGAGAGCAGACAATACTTGCCAGAGCAAAAAGTTCTGCATTTTTAAGCAGTTAAAAATTAAGTATTATTATGGAAACCACAGTGTAAATCTAGTAACTCGTAGAGCTGTTAGGTGCAGAATAATCCTAGTGGAGTCCTAACACAGAACTGTGATCCACAAAGGTTCTGAAGAAATAGACAGAAAGACAAATACATAATATTCAAAGTTGCTGTCTTTTATAGAGAGAAGATAAATCATCATGCATAAGTGCATTTATTTCTGAGAGTTTTTTAAAATATGACAGGTAATTTATTATTACCTTTCTAGTTTTCAGTAGTCAGAGCTGTACATTAGCACTTGAATTTCCCCTTGAGTTTCATTAAGCTATTGTTGAATATTTCTCTCAGTGTAATTCAGATTTCTTTCACAGCTATAAGTCATGCTCAGTCTGAAATAATTTATACTTCTACATCATATGGACTTGAGCTTGACAACCACTACCATAGCTCGGTGTCTACAGAGGAAAACTTTTCATTCACATTTAGTTGCTACAATGGCAAGCCCTGTAGATCAACAAAAACTTCATGTCCTGTTCATCCCATCTGATGAATCACAGACAGTGTTTGAACATGTAGACCAACACTGTGTCCATTGACACTGGAATTATGGACTGGGAGAGAAACTGGACAGAGGAAAAGACTCTGTACTTAAACAAGCCAAACATTGCAGCAGGAAAGACAGACTGAAGCTCAGACATTTAGGGAACTGTGTAACCTCTTTTCCCACATCCTACAGGATAAGGTGGAAGAATACTTGAGTCAGTTCAGTTAAAAGTGGTACACCATTGAACAGGCATATGACGAGAGGCAGAAAATTTCCTTTTCCTTTTAGGAAAGTGTTTTATGGAGTCTGACCTTTCAGTTCATTAATGAAAAAGCCAAAAATGTCAAGCAAATGAAAAAAAAACAGTCTAAACGTTTATAATATTTTTTAATTTTCAAAGGCATATCACTGTTTTATTTTAACAATATTCTTCTAATTTTTTTCCTCTGTATTTTCCTTTAGCTAGTTCAAAGATTTTTTTGCCCTCATAGATTTGGTCAAACAATTGGAAGTTTGTGTTCTGAAGTTTCCACTCTTTGATATCATGACAATAATGCAACTTTCCGAAAGGAGATTTCTGGAGTCAGGTATCAAGCCCTCAGTCTCTAACCATGTGTGGAAAAGTTTCTGATGATATTTTTTCTTGTGGTTTGTGGAAGACACAATCCAGCACAAGCTCTCCAGAGCATTTCTCTTGAGCACTGGCAAAACAAGAATTTTCTCTCTGAACCATGTTCACAATTCAGTGAATGTTTCTAAGTAGCAGCAGTTGACCCTGTATGTGGGAGAAGTTTTCCTGTCTTCTCCAGGATCCTGCCCTTATCCCCATACATTGCTCACATCCTGCTGTTGACACAGCAGCTGTTTTGTCTGGAGTTTGTGAACATGTGTGGGAAAAGAAGTGGAAGGACTGTTGCATTTCACTGAGAGTCTTCTCTGATGGTGAACTCTGCACAAGGAATATTATAACAATAGGTTACACCAGATGGGGACTACATACATATTCTCCGCCAAGCTTCATAACTGGATTGCGCACCTGTCAGAGTTGTCTGCACATACTGCTTTAATCAATGCGTTTTTTCTATTTGAAGACATAATACATCTTGGAAGTAAAGTCTGGTCTGATATAGATGTGTTCATCTATCAGCTTGCAATACAAAGGTTGATCCTCTACCCACAGTCCATTTTTATGGATCTCACACATAGTCCTGCCTGAAAAACTGCCTCCAGAAAAATGTGCTTTCCTGACACATCCAACCTGCTCTTGAACACTGCCAGGGATGGGGCAGCCACAACCTCTCTGGGCAACCTGTTCCAGTGCCTCACTATCCTCTGAGTAAAGAACTTTTCCCCCTGTTCATTCTGAAGTCATTCTCCCTTGTCCTATTGTCTTCTGCACAGGTAAAGAGTCTTTCTCCCGCACTTCTATAGGCCCGCTTTAGGTATTGGAAGGCAGCTATAAGGTCCCCTAGGAGCCTTCTCTTCTCCAGGCTGAACAATTCCAACTCTCTCAGCCTATCCTCATAGGGAGGTGCTCCAGTCCTCTGATCATCTTCATAGGCCTCCTCTGGATCCGCTCCAAAAAGTCCACTTCATTCTTGTGGTGTGGACCACAGAACTGGATGCAGTAATCAAGGCTGGGGTCTCACAAGAGGTGAGTAGAGGGGCAGAATCACTTTCTTTGACCTCGTGGTTCATGCTTCTCCTGATACATCAAAGTATATGGTTGGCTTTCTGGGCTGCAAGTGCACACTGCTGGCTTGTATACAGCTTTTCATCCACCATGACCCCCAAGTCCTTCTCTGCAGGGCTGCTCTCAATGATTTCACCTCCCAGAATGTCCTCATGCCCAGGATTGTCCTGATCCAAGTGCAGGACCTTACACCTGAATTTGTTGAACTTCATATGGTTCTCATGGGCCCACTTGTCAAGTTTGTCAAGTCCCTCTGGATGATATCCCATCCTTCTGGTGTATAAATTGAGTTTTGTGTCATCTTCAAACTTGCTGAGGGTGCACTCAATCTCACCATCTATGTCATTAATAAAGATATTAAAGAGCACCAGTCCCAAGACAAAGCCCTGAGAGACACCAATCATCACTGGTCTTCATCTAGACAAAGAGCTGTTGACCACAAATCTATGGCCACATTCATTCAGCCAATTTCTTATCCACCTAATTGTCTACTCTTCAAGTCTATATGTCTCCAATTTAGAGATAAGGATGTTTTGTGGAACTGTGTGAAAACCTTCACAGAAATCTAAGTAGACTACACCAGCCAGTCTTCCTTTGTTGACTGTTGCAGTGTCTCCATCACAGAAGACCATCAGACTGGTCAGGCATGATTTGTCCTTACACAAAAACACACCAAAAAAAACCCAAAACAAAACATAAAAAACCCCAGATGTATTTAGAACTTTGCTGCACTTTTTTGTTATCATTATTGCATTTTTGCTATATGTTGGCTTTAAAATGACTTTTTTCCTTTTTAGAATAAAAATTACACTTTTCTGATAGATTCAATTATAATGTATTTCAGATCAATCACATATTATCTTTTTGCAGTTACACTTGTTCTAGTAGTGGAAAAGGACAAAAAACCTCCTAACAGGGCAGCTAAGAATTTCTGCAACATGAGGGTGTGACTGAACAAGGAACACATCCAGATGATGTTGATCCTTGAAACAGATGTAATTCAAATTGCAGTCTTACTCATCCCCCAAACTCGTTAAGCATTAAAAAGTCTCGTGTATTCATTGTGCCTATAACCACCATTCTCTTAATGAAAAACAAAAACCTGGCCAGATACAAGAAAGGGTGTTCTGAGGCATAAAATCCACAAGAAAATGAGGCCTCTTATCTCAGTAGTTCAGAAAAACAAACAAGCAAGCAAACAAACAAACAAAAAATTCCAACTGAAAAAGAAGCAGCTTTCCCTGGTGAAGAGGATGAAGGACACAGAGAAAAAGTAACCAAGGACAGTTTTGCTACTATTTTTTTTCTTTAGAGCCATTTTTGCAACACTAGTAGCATCACAGAATCACAGAATCATTACGGTTGGAAAGGACCCTCAAGATCAGCTAGTCCAACCGATAGCCCTACACTACTCTTACCCCTAAATCATCCCCTGAAGAAACACATCTGTCCTCTTCTTAAAAACCTCCAGGGATGGTGACTCCACCACCTCCCTCAGCAGCCTATTCCAATATCTCACCACTCTTTCAGTATAGAAATTCTTCCTAATATCTAATCTAAACCTGCACTAACACAGCTTGAGCCCATACCCTCTAGTCCTGTCACTAGTCTCAAGGGAGAAGAGGCCAACATCCACCTCCCTAGAATGGTCTTTCAAGTAGCTGAAGAGAGCAATAAGGTCTCCCCTCAGCCTCCTCTTCTCCAGGCTAAACAAGCCCAGCTCCCTAAGCCACTCCTCATAAGGCCTGCTCTCCAGACCCTTGATCAGCCTAGTTGCCCTTCTCTGCACCCTCTCCAGTACCTCCATGTCCTTCCTATACTGCAGTGCCCAAAACTGCACACAAGACTCGAGGTGTGGCCTCACCAGTGCCGAGTACAGTGGCAAGATCCCCTCCCTGCTCCTGTTGGCCACACTATTCCTGATACAAGCCAGGATGCCATTGGTCTTCATAGCCACCTGGGCACACTGCTGGCTCATGTTCAGCTGCCTGTCAATCAACACCCCCAGGTCATTGTCTGCTGGGCAGCTCTCCAGCCACTCCTTCCCAATGATGAATTAGACCTGTACATATCACATGAATGTGCAATGGTTTATGGTAAATCACATTTAGGTAAGCCTTTAAATCCTGGTGGATTGCAGGGTATTTGTTTCAGATCCAGGCTTGATTCCATTACCTCCTGGAATCAAGGATTGAAGCCTGGCAGGCTGAAACTCTTTTTGGTTCAGAGCACAGCAGCCTTTCTGCCCAGCAACACAAGTTACAACACATACATCAACCCAGTCATCTGAACTCTTTCTCTGTCAGTTCTACACAGGACACAGAGGCCAGGTCAAGGTTTTGTTAGCAATATTCATAGCCCTCTGAAATATTACCAACAGCTACTCCAATAAATCATTTCTGACTCCACAGCCATGACCTCCCAAAAGAACATAATTTTCTGCTACTGTAAAAATCTCTATCGGAAGAAGGATGCAGTGTTGTAGAAGGGGAAGACAAAAACGAGACATTAGAAATTTTTCCCTGAAGTGTTAAAAACAGTTGTTTACTACACAGAACTCTGACCCAATCACAAACATCCAATCTCCCTCTTGATAGGGACAAATAATACGTCTGGGAAGGTTGAGAAAATTAACACCAACAATTCTGCTGGAGAAGAGCATCCGATTTCTTGGGGTAGGACACTGCAGGTCCATAGGACAGAAACAAAGGCACAAGATAAGGATAGGCACTTTATCAAAATTCATAGCGTGGAAACAATCATACAATAATGAAACATTGTGGTTTATTGTTCTTGAATTAACCAGGAGATAAGATTATTTGGTCCAGTGAAAGCCATAGACACACCTGACGTCAGAATAACTTTTCATTTGTTGAGACCTGAATTTTTAATGAAACTTACCATCCTCTCAGATCCTTTTTTATATTGTTTGGGTTTTGTAAATTAAATGGCATCAGGTATAAACGACCTAAACAAACATTTCCATGGGTGTGACAAAGATCAAGTGTTGCTATTGTTTTAGTATATTTCTAGGCATCTGGGAGAATCATAGAATCATAGAATGGCTCAGGTTGGAAGGGACCTCAAAGATCATCTAGTTCCAAAGCCCCCGCCATGGGCAGGGATGCCACATGCATTAGACCAGGTC
>VWZX01007612.1:9801-23692 GCA_013399015.1 Galbula dea
AGCCACCAAGATGATGAAGGGGCTGAAACATCTTCCTTCTGAGGAAAGGCTGAGGGAGCTGGGTCTCTTTAGCTTGGAGAAGAGGATGCTAAGGGGTGACCTCATCTATGCTTTTAAATATGTGCAGGGTGTGTGTCGGGAGGATGGGACGTGAAGCATAGGAGATTCCGTGTAAATACACATAGAAATTTTTTTACAGTGAGGGTGATATAGCACTGGAACAGACTGCCCAGAGAGGCTGTGGAGTCTACTTCTATGAAGATATTCAAAACCTGTCTGGATGCGCTTCTGTGTGACCTGTTCTAGGGAATCCTGCTGCGGCATTGGGGTTGGACTAGATGATCTTTCGAGGTCGCTTGCAACTCCTAATATTCTGTTATTCTGTGATAAACATGATAACAAATAACAATAACAATAATCTTAATTAAAATAGCAAAAAGAGAAATAATTAAAATCCAAGAATAGACAAGTGAAACACAGTGCAATTGCTCATCACTCACTGATTATTGCCCAACCAGACCCAGAGCAGCAATTGGCCCCTCCTGGCCAACTACCTGCTAGGTTGTACACTGAACAAGACATCCTATAGTATGGGTTATCCCTTTGGTCAGCTCTCCTGGCCATGTTCCCTCCCAGTTTCTTGTGCACCTGCTCAGCAGCAGAACATGGGAAACTGAGAAATCCCTAACTTAGGATAAGGATTATTTAGCAACAACTAAACCACCAGTGTGTTATCAACCTTATTCTCGTTCTAAATCCAAATCACAGCTGTGTACCTGGTGCTAGGAAGAAAATTAACTCTATCCCAGTGTTGTGGTTTGGACCTACCCAGCTGGTAACAGAACACTACACAGCCTCTCATTCTCTCCTACCCACATCCGGTGGACTGGGGATGAGAAAATACAACAAAAGACTCAAGGGTTGAGACAAAGGACAGAGAGGGCTCAGCCACCAACTATGGTCATCGGCAAAAGACAGACCTGACCTGGAGAAACGTCAGTTTAATTTAAATAAAACCATCACCAATTCAGCAAATGAATCAGAGTATGACTGTGACAAATAAAACTGAATCTTAAGTACACCTTTCCCCCCCCCATTCGCTTCTTCCTGGGAGCAGCTCTGCTACCTCCTCTCCCACAGGAGTACAGAAGGGCAGGGAATGGGTTTGTGGTTAATCCCAATCTATTCTATGTTGTTTCTGATGCTCCGTGCGCGGAAAACTCCTCACAGCCCTCCCTTGCAGCAACATGACGTCCTTCCCATGGGAGACATTCTTCCATAAACTCTCACAGGTGTTGGTCCCTCCTACAGGCTATTGCTCCAGTGTGGGCTTCTCTCAGATTTCTGGATTTCTTTGGGAGCAATCCCCTGCTCCAGCATCTCTTCCCTTATGGGCTGTAGATGGGATTCTACTGCACTGTTCATCTCTACAAGGTCACAGCTTGCCATATTACCACAGGCTGAAGGGGAATTGCTGCTCCAGTGCACCTCTCCTGCTCTTTCCTCTCTGATGTTATACGGGTGCTATGTTTCTTCCTCTCAGTTTCATGCCCCTCTCAACAAAAAGAGCCCCCAAAACAAAGAAACCCGACCAACAGGATTTCTTCTTTTATATATGTTATTAAAGAGGCGCTAGTTGGCTCAGCATGTCCTGGTTTGGGTTAGAACTGAATTAATTCTGTTCAGTGACTTTATTTTCTAAAAGGTATTCCATCCCATATACATGATATTCAGTATCAGCTTTCTCCCACCCCTGACCTTGCCAGGGATACCTGCTAAACTGAACTGCCCTTTAAGAAACCTGAAATTCCTGAATCCCAAGCTCAGTCGGGGGGCATGGTGCCGGCCTGGGATTTAGAGTGTGCTGGGACCTGTGCCGTGCTGGATTTCTCTCTGTGTTGGAGCAGGGAACTTGGTGGGTTTGCTGAGGCTAGCTGACGAACACATGCTGGGAGAGCAGGGAGTCGCACACATGAAACTGACTGAGAGCTGGAGCTGGCACCGGGAGGGTGGAGTGGCTGACACACCAGAGGGTTGTGCTGCCGTTCAGCTTGACTTAGGCTGGAGAGTTGGGCAGGGAGAAATTGAATGAGATTCAAGAAGGCCAAATGTCGAGTCTTGCACCTNGCAACTCCGAATATTCTGTGATTCTGTGATTCTGTGACTTGGAGCTAGGGGAGCTTCTCTAAGCTGCTTGCAGGAGCCTGTGACAGTATCCCCCTCCCTTGCTATTAAAATCCTGCCAGACACAAACCCAACACACCCAACTGAAACCAGGGCACACTCCAGGGTCACACATCCTTTACTATGCTACCACGAGACAGTGGCTGCATCTTTATTGACACAATTACAGGATGACACAACATAAGCCAAAAAAAAATGGTAACCTTAAAGTGTAAGTTGGATCTTGTCCCGATCAAAAGAACCAGAGAAGATTTGAGTGAAAACTAAGACACAAATGAGGTCAGATGCCACTAACTGATCAAACTTTACTGGCTCAGTGGAAGGAAAGATTGAAGAGAAAGAGAAGAAAATTAAGTAGACAAGAGGACAGAAGAAATAATCACCACCCTTGGGTCCAGAGGCATTGCATTGGTCTGTCCTTCAGTGGTGGGTATACACACAGCTTCTTGTCCAACGGGGGCTGCACACATGGAGCTGTTTCTTCAATTAAGGGTGCACGCAGTTGTGTCTTCGATAGAGAGTGCACACACAGCTGTTTCTCCAAAGCCCATTGATAGGGTAGGCATCCCATAATATTGTGGGCATCTCCAAGGCAATGGCAGCTGCAACACTTCTCCCATGCAGGTTCATCTGGCCTGCATGCTGTTCACAAGGCTTTTTGTCTTTCCAGTGGCTGTTGCTGGAGTGACTTGGTCCAATCAGCATGCACCTGGTGTTTGGCCGGGTGCCGCTGTGACATTGAGGTACCCTTGGTTTTGGGGAGCCATTATGGCAATTAGCAGTTCTTCCCCACTGGAGACAGCTAAGTGTCAGCTTTCTTAGTAAGTTCTTTTTCCTGCTTGCCATTCCTGCTGCAGAGCTCTGTTCCCAGTCCAGCATCATGCAAGCAAACTATGCAAGAAAACTTTGAGACATTTTGATACAGTTTGTCAAAAATAGAGTCCCTCTCAGATACCTGTCTCAGTTTTCCCCAAGGGGTAATTAAAAACAGTTTTGTAGTTTAGCATTTGGCAATATTTTTCTTAATATGTTTAGGCCACAGAATGACATAATCTTTCTACCTTTATTTGTCAATATATGAGGTTTTTTGTCATCATCTGTGTATTGGGCTAGATGGCCTGAAGCTTCCTGTTTCTGGAAGGGGTGGAGATTTTTATAATCTGGTAAAAGTCTCCAACCCTTGTTCAAAATGTCAAACCATATACATTTCACCGACACTGTAGCCCTTCTCCACAGCCTTATTTAGTTCCAGGGAATACTAGGTACCCACAAGGACTCCTTCTTCATTGCTATGGGTACAAAGGGCCTGGGAGTTTTCTGTAAAAGCTCAGCACAAGGGAAGCATTTATCCTCATGGGAAGTGCAGGAAGAAAAAGACAACAAGAGGGCTATACCTTTACTCTGAATATCCCAAAGTAGGCTGTCAGGGTATTAAAGCTCCCAAAAATAACTCCAGGGTGTCCAACAGGTTAATGTTTTATTTTGCTGATGAAGGGATAGAAGCAAACAAAGACATACTAAGGCATCTTTCTGTCAGTGTCTGCTGCCTGTGACCAAAAGCCTGGGTCTTGCTGCTTTTGCTGTTATCAGGATGTTCTAACAGGACAACATGCTCAATCCTCCACCATCAGCCTAGGGATATGAAGACACACATAGCGCCAGTCTGCATCCCATAATGGTGTTAACACTAAGATCCACCCTCCAACCACGGTGAAAAGGGGCTTCCCACCACTACCCATCATCTTTGTGTGACACTGACCTTGAAATCCAGTTTGAAGTTCATGGAACCATTGGTCTGTTTATCTGCTTCAGCTGGTCTTTTCTGGGATCCCCTCTAGGTCGTTGTCTTACTGGCCCCATATGCATGTTCTTCTGAAGCTGGCATTTTGCTCATTTTGCTCTGGTTTCCCAATGCAGATAGCATTGCCTGTGTCTTGCAACACCAAACAAAGCCCCAAGCCTATTCTTGTTGCCCTCTGTGGCAATTCTGCTAGGCTGTGTGGACATGGAAGCCTTTTGGTCAGGCTCACCAGATCAGTCTCTTCTTTCCACACAGCAGGGTCCATAGCCATTGGGCATATTCCCCCACCTTTTTGGCACTCATTAGCTTTTCTTGAAGTCATCTTCCCTCAATGTGGTCTGCTTGTTCTGCAGCCTGGTAAAGCAGGGAGCCCCAAGCTGGCCCCAATTTCTGTTTAATTGCTTTCTATTTACTTTTAAACTTTATTTAGTCATCTGATTAGCTCTTGTTAAATAATGCTTTATGTATTTTGTACCTATGCTTTCATATATGTTATTTATGTATTTTTATAAATGCATATATATAATTTCAATATAATACTGTATCTATGTATATATAAATATATATATATGCTTTTACACTCTTTCACAGATACATATTTCTATATATTTTTATATCTGAGCTCCTCCTGACCCAAAAGACACAGGCACCAATCACAGGGCTGCCTGAGATCATCCAGATATGACAATGTCAAGAAATAATCATCAGCCAATCCTAGTACAGTGCAAAAACCTGTGAATTACTGTATTTAACTAAAATTGGCATAAAATGTATGAAATACAGTGTAGCTGTTCCGGTAATACTGGGCCCTTTAATGCTATGTGGTATTTGTGGCTTCCTGAATTAGGTATTGATTTTGTGGAATTTGCCAGGTTAATTTGTTGGCGTATGGAATAAGCAGAAGAAAGGAAAACAGATTAACAGAACAAGCAAGTAACATCTCTTTCAAATGTTCAACAGCCTTAGAAAAAGACTTGTAGAGGTTGAAACTGCCTTGAGGCAGCTTCAAATTTTAGGATTGGCACTTACATAACTGATCATACTAGACCTCACTGAATTTGGCAGCCATGCAGGGGTCATGTTTTTCACATAGATGAACTGTTCTTGAACAATTTCTCCCATGTATTGAGCACAAACAGGCTTTTCTTCAACATCAAGCACTCAGGTCTCCACTTTCTCTTTCTCACCCTTTCCTCCCCCCTCCCTTCCTCTTAACAAAAAATGAAGTTATTGTGGCCATTGTGGCGGTGGACTGGATTCTGTCTAACAACAACAAAAAGTATTTCTGATAGCATGGTGCTGTTAACAACAGGGAAATAGAAATCACTTTGGGCTGGGTCGCAAGCCACAGGACTGTGCCAGAGAGGGAACGTCCAAGGATAGTGCCCGTGTGTTTACACACTGCAAATAACTGCAGCCCCTGAGGATTAGCAATGCTCCAACACAAAAAGCTGAAACCCCTGACCGAACGAAGGGACTCTTTCGGGGACCTCGTCTGCTGTGCACAGCACCCGCCAGCAGAGAGCATGGAAACCGCTGTTCCGAGCCCGGGAGCAGGGCAAGCAGGCCGCAGGGATGTCCCGTGCCCGGGAACAGGCACGCGGCTCAAGCCGTCAGAGGTGGATGGAAAACCTATCTTTTTCTTAAATCCCAAGATTCAACAGGGGCAGGAGGAGGGGTGCTAAAATACCCGTAATGTGTTGTGAGTAGCTGCGTATACTCGAGCCACCTTTTTTCCACTTTTTGGGGTGGTCTTTAAGTAGTTTCTGTAGTTCTTACTACATGAGAAACTCAGGGATAAAAAAGGACTTTCTGAAATGCTGAGAAAATAGAAACAGTACTTATTGTTACATTTTTGAGAGAGGAGTCTTTTGCTAAAAAAATGCTATATAGCTGTTGTAGGAGGAATAGGGAAACCAGTACATTCATTTTCCAAAACAATGGCATCCCAATAAATATTCCAAAAGACAGCTTTTGCTTTTTCTTCTTTATTTTTCTTTTTTACTTTAACACTGGAAGGGACCACCAGAAGTCATTTAGTCCAACCTCCCTGCACTAGCAGTGTCCCCCAGAGGATATAGAGAATTATAGTCTATCTGATTTTTCTCATTTATTAAATTTATGTAATCTCTGCTAGATTTCATGTGGATGCTTTTGTTAATCTCATAGTTTAATATAATGATTTTGCTTCCTGCATTCATGCTAACAGCAGTATTTACTTTTAAGGAACATGTTGTCTATGTTTTCTGATTCTGGGATATTAAGACATCCAACTCCTTTTTAACATATATATAATATATATGTAACCCTAGCTGGTCTTGCCTTTAAACCCCCAGTTTAACTTAGGTACTGCCATTATGATAGCCTTGTAGTAAACTGTATCTTACAGACAATCAATATTGTGCTTCAAGTACCAAAGTAATAAGAGAGATTCAAACAGTAGCAGCAGTGAAACAGTGGTGAATTAATTAGTTATCAGACATGTTATGCTAGCCAAGCTACTTACAACAAAACCAGCAGGTGTTCCTGTACATTTGAAAATCAGACAATAAATGGGGAAGAAATGAAGCACAGCAGCTTTAAAGAACATCTGAATATAGAACAAATGCAGGGAGACACTTCCCATAAAAGCCCCATGCAGTTGTGTTTAAATAAAACTGCTCCTTGTTGAATAGTGGATATTCCCCACAGGACATTCTAGCAGGATGATGTAAAGTAATTTGGGTGTGGGAAGCCATACCATGAAGCACAGGAAATAGTTGAAATCTTTTGATACATTTATAATGCTAAGTAAATGGAAAATGGCTACAGCTGAGGTTGTCAACCACTTTCACAGTATTTTTTTTCTGGCAGACAGTCACTTTTCACTGTCAACATTTCTCTGAAATTGCATACACAAGCAAGGTATGCAGGAAAGTTTTGCAGGTAGTGCTCAGGACATGTTCCTGGAGCAAGTTTCTTTCAATTTAAAAGTTTTTAAAAAGCTTTCCTCATCTCCTCTGCAGGACTCCTGAACACAACACACATACTTCAAATGTTTAAATATGGTGGTTTTTTCTTTTCCTTGTGGGTTTTGGATGTTCTTTACTGTAAAACACAAGCTTTTAAAACAGCTTGCAACATCAGACATGAGAATCGTGGAGGGCAGTTCCCTTTTTCTGCTATAGTGAAGCTAACATCCAAGCCACTGAAAACGTGGCAGAAGATTTTTTTTCTCTTTATCTTTTTCTCACTCCTTTTCCCCTTCCCTCCCTTTCTCTCCTTTCTTCCTTCCTTCCTGTCTCCCTTTTACATGTTCATCTAAAAAGTCAGTATTCCACTTTAGGTGCCTCAGTGCAGGTAGATTTATGCCTATGTCTCCTGTATGCCTGAAAATGTGGTTGCCAAAGAGGCTCTTTGGAGCTTTTCATAGGCAGGGTAGTTCAGAGTCGTTTAGAAAGGTTCAGGATTAGGGAACACTACAACAGGAAATTAAGTGCATTTAAGACCCTGATCCAGGAAAATGTCTTAACTCAGTGATCCTAATACAGTTAAGCCTGAATCCAAAGCTTTAAGTTAGCGGTTTAGATTTCACACTACAAACTGAAGCAAGTTTGGGTTTTTGTTTTTTTTTTTTATTTTATTTTCAAACATCAAGTAATATCATCTCGGTTTTGTTCGATCATAAGGAGAAAAAAATCAAACTGCTCTGATCAAAAAAGGAAGGTTTTTTTCACAGATCAGTCTTTTCAGTTTCACTTGTGACATATACTGTTTTCATACCTGGAACCAACAATTTTGTTACTATTCCTGTGCTGCATGAGTGGTGTACTCCACAGCCTGTTCCTTTGAGTCTCTGAAAGTGCAAACCAGCCCATCTCTGTCTGCCCCTGCAGGCAAGGTGTGGGATGATTCACATGCTGACCTTAGCAGTAGCTGGGAAGTGGCCACACTATGGATGTAGAACTAGCAACCTTTGTTGCTTGGTTTATATGCATTTATCGAATTCTCTTCAATCACTAGCCAGAACCCAAAACTACTTCTATCGTAAGAGAATTAATAAAGGAACCTATTTAATAACTATTAGTTTGAGAGATCATATTTAACACAATTAAAGCTGATGTTGAATACACAGGAAGAGTTCTTAGGCTGAATGACATGTAGCTTCTTTTATATTAAACAAGTATTTTGATATCCTAAATTATCAATACAAGTAAATGTCTCTGCTACCCGTAGTTTATTATCTTCCTTGATCCTTCCTAAATTTAACTGATCAGGAAGGCACCCTTCATTGCTTCCAAAAGATATACTAGCTGGGAGATAAAAATATGAATGTTTTGTGAACAAGAGAAAGAAGTAGTCTATTTGGTGAGATTTTGTTCTTTAAACTTGAGGAGCTTTAGACTTTGCTTAATCCTACAGTAGCTACAATACAAAAAGTGGTACTACAAGGTACACCACAAATGTATCAGGGCCCTGAATGGATGGCTTGTCCTCTATATCCCTGCTACTGTAGCTAATAAATAAACTAAGTGCTTTATTCTGCTTTTACTGTATTTTTTGTCCCATCAAAACAGAGAACCCATTTAGCTTGGAACGAGTTACTGGAACTGTTAACAATGTTTTCAGCAAAATCAGAGCTTTGGCACTTCTCCATTCTGCCTGAAATTGCTATCTATAATACAATACTTCCTCATAAGAGAGACTATGGGGAAAGTGTACTACTTTGGGACTTTAAAATCCACAAAAAACAAGTGTTTATTCAAAAATTCTCATAAGAAAAAGTAAAATTATATATATATATATATACACATCTTTAAATGTATGGTGAGTTTTTTTCAAGGCATTACTTACTGCCCAAAAAAAGTACATTTTTTGTCTCAAAAGCTAGACATGAAATTTTTCTATGTTTACTAGAAAAAAACAAACAAAACCTGCCTTTCTGCATTCAAGTAGGTTAATATATGTGAATTTATAATCCTATCTAAGATATGGTAAACACCTTATATATAATAGGAAAACCTATACAGAGCCTCCTATAACAAGAACATCTTTCTTGTCATAGAGATCATAAAACAGCTGTAAGCTAGCCATCACACATAGCAGCCTTTAGTACAAACGCAGCACACAATCACTTCATTTAGGCAATGAAAATAATTCATCATTTTGACCTCTATGGATTGTTTACTATCAATGACACTATAAGGGGGAAGTATAATTCATATCTGAATGATCATTATATATCACAAGTCTTCATTTTGACTAGGTTCTGTCTTTCCGTATCACAAATGTACTCAAGTCTTAGGTGTGCCTTAGATGCAAGTAGTTACATCCCCACTTGACTATACATTACAAAAAAATAATTTACCTGAGAAAATGTACTTAGACTTTGGAAGAATGCATATCACAGCTGAAAAATAATGTGGCTTAAAAGTGTGTTTTAGTTTTGTTTGGGTTTTTTTGTTTGTTTGATGTGGGGCTTTTTGTTGTGGGTTTTTT
The DNA here is from genome assembly GCA_013399015.1 of Galbula dea. Classification (NCBI taxonomy): domain Eukaryota; kingdom Metazoa; phylum Chordata; class Aves; order Piciformes; family Galbulidae; genus Galbula; species Galbula dea. The sequence goes on from VWZX01007612.1 coordinate 19,265, forward strand.
GGTGGTTTTTGTTTTGGTTTGGTTTTTTTTTTAATAATTAGATCTCTCTGGTTGAAAACAAAATAAAATAAGGATCTTAACTAGTTTAACATATTCTAAAATCACTATTCCAAACTTCCACAAATAGATCCCAGGCCCTCCAGAGGTAAACCTGTTGTAATGTTATTGGAATGAAAGCTTTACAACATACAACAGGGCTAAACCAATATTTTGGGTTTGGTCCATGCAAAAGCATTTTTCACACTATTTATTTTTTCCTTCAGCATCTGATTATCGCCAAATAACTGTGAACAAATGTTTATCTCTTTATCTGCTGTTTTTCTTTGTACATCTGAATTAAGACTATGAATTTTTTGGGTCAAATTATGTTCCACATTGTAATACGAATAGCCAGATTTTCTTCCCCCAGCAGCCTAGATTTGAATGAAAATTAACTAAAATTGACTATTGCTGTAATAGTTTGAAATCTATTGTTCTACATTTGAGTTGTGTCTGGAAAAGACTTCAAGAATGAACAGGATTGGCTGCATTCTTCCCTTTCTTTGCTTTGCTTCCTATTGGATAAATCCTGAGATTTTTTCCTGTAAGAAATTCAGATTCCTGAGGATATCAAATAACTATTGGTGAATATGGAATATGTAATACCCAACACGTCTCAAACATGTAAGACTCTCTTTGTTCCCTTACATGTAAAATGTACATTTTCTGACAAATAGGTTAGCCATAATTGATAAAGCCCAAAGAGAAAAAGACATCTGAGGCTTTCAAATTGTTTTCATTTAGACTGATGTTCTGTAGGCTTTTAATATAGTTTGAAGCTAATAGCGTTTGGCAATATAATTAAACATGTCTTTCTTGATTCATTCAGTCTGAATACTAATTTTGATTTAGCCCTGAAGGGATCAGTTCAGGAAGAAGTTATGCACCTCTTGCAATATCTGTAGCCTTTTCTTAGGAAAGTATGGAATGCTGCACAAACAAGTAGAGTCAAAAAGACTCCTTATCTATTTATATTAACCCTCCCAGCACACTATGGTCTCATCTCCCCAGCAATAAAAAACTGTAATTTAGTTACTGTGGGTGAATTCTCTGGGGGAAAATTTCTATGAAACAATTTAAATTTGCAAAGCTAACATCATTTTGCAAGTAAAGTTCAGTGTCCAGTTTCATTTCTGACCAATGTATTCACATACAAAGATTGATACCTTGAGCTGATGCATGCAAATCCATTGCATGTGTCAATAAATTGTCCATGGCTTTTATATACATCTTTGTCCATGAAATAGCAGTTTTTTATATGGCACATGTGTGAATAGGAAACTGCAAAACGTTGACAAAGTCCAGCTCTAGAAAGTGCTTGCTTTCCAAACACAACTCTCATTGATCCTCTTTTGTAATTCTTGTTGAACAGCAGCCATTAGATAGCGGCATTGTAGGTTGGAAGTGATATAACTAAAAGCAGGGGAAAGCAAGGAAGCAAGAGAGCCCAAATCATCCTATTGGTCTACTGACTGAAGTTGCCCTAAATTTAGTATATACCAATTCCTTCTTGTCATCCAAGAGTTCAAATTGGGTGTGTGTATGGAGTTATTGAAAGTGTGTAATTTGTTCTTTTTCCACTTGAAAAAGGCAGAGTTCCTACTATCCCTACGGAAGGTCCGTGTTCACAGTTGCTTCACAAAGAAATTCTGATGTGGGCAATCTGGAAGTCCACAGGATGTTTTTAAAGGTAAAGGAGATAACTTATAATTGTGGTTAAGGTTGAAATGTTCACATACCTTCAATGATGCACATGAACCTAATACATTAACCTTAGTGCTCTTATGACATGGATTCCTCGTGTGAATCTTGTTCCCAGTGGGAAATGTCCATATTAAAGAGACTGGCACTGTGAACAAATGATCTTAAAAAAAGAGGCAAAAGACTACTTTCTCCAGCAGAAGGTATTCCTTATGTTAAATTGAATACTAGCAGTATCCTCACTTTACTTTAGAGTTCAAATCAGAAAGCTTTTTGCTGCTACATAAGCACAAGTAAACAAAAGCAAATCAAATCAACAAAACCCCTGTTACATAGATATCAGAATTATTGTAAGTAGTTTTTAATATTTAATAACACTTTCTGTTATTACTTAGAGAACTAATGCCATATAGAATGCAAGGATGATGACACCTCTAATTTCTAGTGAAAAATCAATTAAAACTCTCCTCTAAGAAACTGGCAATGGCACTGTGATGCAGCCTAACTCTATCTATGGTTCTGTCCTCCAGATAGGTATGATAAAGGAATAGATAGCTGTTTAGATACTACCTCTGAAGGTGAAAATAAATCATGATGATTTTATTTCTTTAAGTCTAATTAAATCAATAGATTTTGATTTGAATTTTTGAACAGGATTTAAGACAGTTTTTCATTCTTCTTTGAAGCATTATTCAAAACATATGCAAATAGTTAAGTAATGTTTTTATGTAACAAAATCAGAGATTTCAATATTTTTTTAGTAGGCAAAATGGTTGGAATAAATCAGACCTATGGTCTTAGAACAGCTATTTTAAATGGTGTTCAGACGTCTGTGTTTGTGGAATGTGCTATATCACAATCTGCATATCACTTACAGGTGATGCCATAGTGCCCCACAATATATTTTCTCCTTTGCCTGGAGGGTAATGAAAGAGGAGTTTACTACTGTTGCTTAGTGCATCGATTGCTTGGCATTTTTGCTGAAACTCTTTTAAGCAATGGTAGAGATATCTTTTGTAATGTGAATACTTTTAGGCTCAAACCAGCTCAAAATAGAGCTCTGAAAACTGGCAACTATTTTATTTTATTAGTAATATGTGAAGACTTTTTATAGTGAGCTATTATTTCTTTCATTTTTTAACTGCAAGCTGGAAAAAATAATAGAAACTGCAAAATGCACATCTAAAGCCATACCTCCCTAAACTGGTTAATTTGGGTTTATGAGATAATACAACAGACACTAGAAGTCCTGTTCAGGTCTACTAAAACCGAATGCAAATTACTGAAATCTGGGATTTTTTGGGAGCATGATTGTAGTCTGTAGTCAGCTGTGATTTGTGCCAAGGTAACCAGGATATATTTACCATGAAGACTCAAGGTTTTTCTTGCTTGCTTGCTTTCTCTCTTTCTTTCTTAATTTCTCTCTTTCTTCCTTTCCCTTTCTTTCTTTCTCTTTCCTTCTTTCTTCCTTCCTTTCTTTCTTCCTTCCCTTCTTTTTTTTTTCTTTTTCTTCCTTTCTTTCTTTCTCTCATTCTTTCTTCCTTTCTCTCTCTTTCTTTCTTTCTTTTTCTTTTTTTACACAAATGTTTAACTTCTTATAGACTTCTGATGTGTTGGTTTCCCAAACCTCAAAGGGTTTTATTAAAAGGCATAAAATTTAGTTAAATATTAATGCAAAATTATAAATTAGTAAACAGATTTGACTACTAGTAGCTCTTCATCTTCATTTAAAAATCTAGTTTGATAGCATGTAGTAGCCAAAAGCTATATTGGACTGTGTATTCCTCATGTTCTACCCTTCGCTTTTCCTTTCTTTGATACACATGGATGAAAAAAAGTCAATTGCAGAGCAGTTTTCAAGTAACTCTTGATGCTCCTGTTTGCATAACACCAAAGATATCTTCAGAAATTCTAAGGCAAAACTCAAAATAGTATGTAATTGAAGTGCCTAGAAATGATTGTTAGGATAGAGCATAATTTGTAAAGTATAAGTCTTAAAAGGAATGTATGTTTTAGAAATATCTTTTCCTTTTTTTTCTACCCTCTCATCAAAAGGAAGTTTGTGAAGCATTTATATACACAGCCAGCAGCCTAGTTCTGTAACACTCATGAGAACAACAGGCTCTGCAGTCTATTGATCCCTGTAGGGAATCACTGGTTTACTTAAGGAGCAAGCTACAGAATCTTGTAATCAGTGTCAACAGTTCAGACGCTGTGCATGGATATCTTCTACTCTATTTCAAGAAGGTGTAAGAAAGAAGACAGAAGTTCTCTATCAACTGGCACCTCAGGATGTCTTCCATCATCCCCATATCACCATTGGCGAATCAGAGCTCAAATCAGTTCAGCAGTTTAATTACCTAGGTAGCCTCATCTCCTTGGATGGCAAGATTGATGGAGAGATAGACAACAGGTTAGCAAAGGCATATAGTGCTTTCGGAAAGCTTCATAAAAGAGTTTGGTGAAATGAACACCTGAAGAAAAGTACAAAGATCAGAGTTTACAGAGCCATAGTGCTGTCTACTCTCTTATACAGATCTGAATCATGGGTCATCTACTGTCACTACCTGCGTCTCCTAGAACACTTCCATCAACGCTGTCTCTGCACAATCCTCAACATCCACTGGTCAGATTATGTGACCAATACATCTGTTCTAGAACAAGCAGCAGTCACAAGTATTGAGGCCA
>VWZX01007612.1:33104-48383 GCA_013399015.1 Galbula dea
AGGGCTGCCACCTTCCCTCCAGGAGCATGAGCTGGCTAGTTGACATTTTGGAGATTGTGCTCTCCGGGGACCGAATGGACCATGGTGCTGTAGGGAGCAAAGCAAAAGTGGCAGCCCTAGGCTTCCTAGGCCAGTTTGGGAGTTGCCAGGGGAAGGTCAAAATTAGCCCCCAAGAGTCAACATTTGCCCGCTTCCAGTCAGTTGGGACCTCCCCAGACTCCCAAGAGCCTTGAAAAATCATGGAGAGAGGACTCGCTATGACATCTGCCAGCTCTTTTAGACCCCTTGGGTGGATCCCGTCAGGCCCCATAGACTTCTAGGGGTCCAGCTGAAGGAGCAAGTCCCGCACAAGTTCAACTAGAGCATTAACAGACTCGCTGCCATTGATCCCTGGCTCATGGCATTGAGTACTCCAGGTCCCATCATCCATGTTAAAGACAGAGGCAAAGAAAGCATTGAATGCCTCTGCCTTACCAGTGTCTTCAACTGCCAGGAGACCATCCCCATTTAGTAATGGGCCAATGTCATTCCTGGACCTCCTTTTGCTGCTTACATATTTAAAAAAGCTCTTTTTACTGTCTCCCACAGTATTAGCCAGCTTCAATTCTAACTGGGCCTTAGCTGCACGGATTTTCTCTCTGCAGTGACGTATGGCTTCTCTGTAGACTTCCCACGTTACCAGTCTCTGCTTTCCCTGGCCATATACATATCTCTTTTGCCTGATTTACAGAAGAAGCTCATTACTCAGCCAAGCTGGCATTCTGCCTCGCCTGCTTGACTTCCGACATTTAGGGATCGCTTGCTCCTGTGCTCTCAGGAGATGGTACTTAAAAACTGACCAGCTCTGTTGGACCCCAGCACCTTCAAAAGTTTTTCCCCAGGGGACTACACTAAGGAGTTCCCTGAGCTCTCCTCAGATCCAGGGTACAAGTTTTNGATCCAGGGTATAAGTTTTTCTGGTAGTCTCCTTCCTATCTCCAGAGATCCTAAACTCAATTGCTTCATGGTCACTATGGCCATGATGGCCACCTACAACCACATCGCTCACCAGACCCTCCCTGTTGACAAACAACAAATCAAGGACAGCTCCTTTCCTTGTTGGTTCTCACACTAGCTGCACCAGAAAACTATCACCTAGGTTTTTTAAAAATCTTCTGGACATATTTGTGCCAGCAGTGTGGTATTCCCAGTTTACATCTGGCAGGTTGAAGTCCCCCAGGAGGACAAGAGTAGATGATTTACTAAGATCTCGTAGCTCTTCAAAGAATAACTCATCATCATCTTCAGTCTGACCAGGTGACCTATAATAGACTCCCACAACTACATCAGCTTTATTAGTTTGGCCCTTAATCCTTATCCAGAGACTCTCAACCTTGTTATTGCTAGTTGTAATTTGGGTGCACTGCAGTCCCTCTATCACATACGGTGCCACTCCCCCACCTCTTCTGCCCTGCCTATCCTTCCGAAAGATCTTATAACCATCCATCGTGGCACACCAGTCACAGGACTCNAGAGGAGAGTGTCAGGGCAGGGCAGAGCAGGGCATATTCTGTTCCACTGTTCTTACTGTTGGTAGTAAGGCATGTTTCTAGAGGTTGAATCTCCTTCAGCTTCACCATCGGGGACAGAACTACACTATCAAACAGAATCATAGAATGTTAGGAGTTGGAAGGGACCTCAAAAGATCATCTAGTCCAACCCTCCTGCCAAAGCAGGATTCCCTAGAGGAGGTCACACAGAAGCGCATTCAGATGGGTTTTGAATATCTCCAGAGAATCAAAACTCCATGTTCTAAGAAAAATAATTAACTTTTCAAGAATGAGAATTTTAGCTCTCTAACAAATTCAGTATTTCGAACTTGGCTATTTCCTGTATAAAATGCTTTATCCGCAGGTTATCATTAATTTAACTTCTAAGGTCCATGTCAAAGTCATGCCAAATATTAACTATGAAGAAAAATCATGTTTACTACTCATTACTGATTTTGAATAGTGCATTGTTAAAAATGCATAAGAAAAGGAATCTGAAGTTACCTACTCTTACGAAGTACTTCATGCACCGTATACCAAAGCTAACTCTGCCTATGGCATAGAAACTGTCAAACAAGCTGAAAATCATTGTATCAGTGGCAAGCAGTGGAGGAAAAGAAGGGAAAGCTTATACCTGCATTATCTATATTCTATGAACAGTGCTGAGGCTTTTTGCTGCCTACACTGAGCAGCAAGTGACATCCAGGAACAAAGGGCCTACCTACTATGTGAGACACCTAAGGGCTCCCATGTCCAGAACTGCTCAAGCATTTGAGCAGGACCAAAGTATCACAACTTTCTACGTTTACAAAAAAATTGTGTACTTATAACATGAGCTGTTGCTCACTGATCCAAGTTATATTTATGCAAGCATCTAAGTGGAAACTGTGAATATCTAAATGGTAATGTGGCTCCCCTTGTAGCTTCTGAGCTGCTGGAAAACCTGGGCCCCTGGAATTAATTGTGCAGAAATATTGAGAGCAGTGACACGTCACTATTGTAGTGCAGAGGAGAATTTTGGCCAAACTTACTTTGTAATTCTAAGAAGGATATAGGAAAATGCCTAAACCCTCAGATGTTTTATTTAGTATCAACCTACTATATATTATGCTTGCTTAGAGGCTCTACCAGAATTTAGACCTGCAAGTCTCCATTTAAAAATGCATTGCCATTTTTGCAGGAAATAACAAAGTTATGTAGGAAACAGAAGGAGACACAAAGCAATCCTGTTTTGTCTTACCAAGTCAATGTTGCTAGTAGGATTAGATTAGATTTTCTAAGAGCGTACCCTGCCTCCATCCTAAAAATGGAGAAAGGCATTTCCTTGGTAAGCATATTATTATAGGCATATTTGCTCCCTTCTAGCCAATGCTAAAATTTACTTCAAAGATGTTAACGTGTCTCTTTTTCTGAACAAAGATAGTAATTTCTTAGAAAATCTCCTTATGTACATTCCCTTCCTACACACAAAACCTTGATCTTAGATCTTAAAAGATCTTAAGTCTTCCTCAGTCTTCTCAGATCCCTGGGCTGATAACAGTGCAGATTTTGTATCTTGTGCCTGTTGTGTGTCTCACAAAAGAGTAAGAAGCATACTTCTTTAAGTTGAGTTCTTTTATGGTTAAAAATAATATTGTCAAATGTCTTCATGTCTGTTTAACTGGGAAGACTTTCAGAAAGCTCTTTCCCACCCCCCTGCCCCAGTCATTAATGCTTATCTGTACTGTTCTTCTAGACACAAGTATGAAAAAAGTAATTGTCGTTGTCGTTGTTACGTGGCTGGTAAAAAACAATTGTTACACTTCCAATATCAAAGGAGTGTAAAATCACCTGTAGCTAGAAGGTCAGTGTGAGTATAGAGAAATCTTACATTTTATATGCTAATAATGCAAAATTAATAATGTAAACAGAAACAATTGTCAATAAAACATGTCCTGACAACGTATAGAAGGGTTTTACCTTGAACCTTCAGGGCCTTCAGAAAGTTTTAAGTGCCAGGAAATGTCCATCTCATTTCTTAAAAGACAAGACCAGTTTGCAGCAAGAAACTTGTAAGCACCTCATTCCTGACAAATTGGATGTCATGCTTTGTTCAGCCGAATTGTGTTTCTTGGATCATGCAGTATTTATGACATATTTTAGATACAAGTATACAGAAGCCTTAACCTCTGTAACTATATGCTAATAAAAACAAGTAGTACATACTGTTTACATCTTTGCCCAACCATATTTCTTTAGAAAGAAAACAAAAATTCCAGAAGTTCATCTGTCAGGCACATTCGTAGATTATTTCTGGGTCTACTTGAATAAGCAAGCACTTTTCAATTTAAGATACTGTGCTTTATATAGCTGTACTTGAAAGAGCATTTCTAAAACGTTAGCCATAGTTGCTATATAAATAACAGTTGGTAGAAAGCTATTGGATGAAACAGGTTCTGAATCTTAAGGTAAAAGAGCTGTTATGTTTTTACATGCAGGGCTGAGCCTTAAATCCAACATGCCTTGCCTGCACAGGGGAAAGACTTTCTCAACATTGACTAACAACACATAAAAAGATGAAGAGAAATGTGGCAGTCTTCAGTCCATGCACATGCTGCTTCATCAACATAAAAGTTTCATTTAGGATTCTCATGTGATTTATTTGGCTCTTCAGTGGGGTGCGCATTTTCTAGGGATAATCCAAGAATACATATGCCCAGATGCTATGAGAGCATTCAAATAGACTCATGGTGGGAGCTTTAGAAATGTGTGTAGTAACAATACACTTTTTGTGGTTTTGCAAGAGACTTATAGGAGCTGCCGCAAACTTTTCACAAGTGGCCAAAACAAATTTGGCCAAGTTGAGGTTCTCGTTTGATTGCCACAGCTTGCATTTTGACTGTTCTATTACTAGATGCTGCAATTGCAGGTACTATCAAACATCTTCAAGTGAAGGCTTGAAGGCACCTGAGAGAGCTATATGAAGGGAGCAAATACCCAGGCCAAGCACCTGCAGTCTTTACTTCCAGGTGGACACGAGCAGCAACTGTCATAGCATACCAGCAGTTCAGCTTGTGTCCTAGAAATGCTCATAGGCTTTGTAGGCAAGCACGCCAAAGAAAGCATCACGGGATGAGAGGGCCCGCCCCAGTACCTGCATACCCTATGACTACATTATTGGCTATGCCTATCTGCCTTTTGCTTGCCACTGCATCCCACCCTTGCCAGAATACCCTGTTCCTGCTTTAATCACCCTTACTCTCATGCTCCATCCCTGCCTGCACGTGCATCCATTCCCCATCCCTGTCTGCCCCCCCTTAAAAAGCCCCATCTCTGCTTTCATGCCCTGTGACTGCCTTCGCGCCCCATACCTGCCTGCACATCCCACCCCTGCCCCAACATCACATCCACCCCCCCACGCCCTCTCGGTCCGTGCGTCCCAGCGCTGCCTGCGCTCTCCATCCCCACCCTCGAGCTCTGTCCTCACTTGAGCGCCCTGTCCGTCCTTGCGGATCGTGTCCCCGCCCGTGCACCCCCCCGGGTGCCCGCTACGTCCGAGCCCCGGGGAATCCTTGACAGAGGCACTGGCTGCGGAGGCTGCTCTCCGCCTCCCTCCCCGCCGCCCGGCAGTTGGGGGCCGCGCCTCCGCGCACCTCCCTGCCCTGCGGGGCCCGGAGGCGCCTTGTACCCCGCGCCTCTCGCAGAGACGCGCAGGGGAGGGCGGCTGCAAGGCAGGCGAGGAGCGGCGGAGCGGGCGGGATCCCCCGGTGCGCCTCGGCGGAGCGCCGCGGAGCAGGATGGCCCCGGCGCTGGGGCAGCTCCGGGGCACTGCCGCCTCCCTGCTTGCCCTGGGGCTCCTCGCCGCCGCGCAGGTAAGAGGGCACGGGGTCTCCCCCCGCTCCACGGGGATGGGAGGGAGTGGAATAGGCAGCGCTGGGCCGGGGCTCCACTGCTGTCTGGGTGGGAGCGGTGGTGCTTTCCGCACCTGCGGCCCCCGGGATGCTGCTGTTTCCGGGCTTCGGGAGCGTTGCCCCGGCCGGCGGGGGACGACTCTTCAACCGGCAGGTAGCTGCCGCAGCTGCCCACATCCCCTGCCCTGCACGGGGGCGGCGGGAGGCTCAGTCTGCAGCCCTGTTTGCCGAGCGGACGTCTCCGGGAGCCTGCTCCGGGCTGGTTTTATTGATCTCTGGAAGGGAGAGGGAGAGAGTCGTTCCTACAAAAGTTACGATACTACTGAGCTTTGCCGAGTGTCGGGGGAGAAATACTTTCCAAGATGCGGAGCAACTTTGGGAGTGTCCCGCCAGCCTTCCTCAGCCGGGTATTTAGTTCTGAAAGCAGGGCGCTGAGCTTGGCCGTGTCACTGCATTTCCCCTGGTTGTGATTTACATCCTCTAACGTGCTCTACAGGTAGTTTGCTTTGCTTAGCCATCAGTTTGCCGTTGCTCAGCTTTTATTTCAGATTCTAGCCGAGGCAAAAATGGAAAGAAAAAAAAAGAAAATTAGCCTTTCTGATGATGCCACACTCAGCTCTGTGGACACAGTAAATGAATTCAGTCAGCTTTGTACGTGCCTTAGAGAAAAGCAGGCGTGAATGTGGCTCTCTTAATTAATTTCCATTTCGTTTTGTTCTTGAATTTTGAAGCTGAGTTTTAAAGAAGTACCTTTGCATGTTTGCAGTAAAGATGATGTTTTGGGGTTTAAGGCATTAGCTTAACTTAACCCTCTCAAGAAAAAAATCCCACCTTAATTAAAAAAAAAAAAGTGTGAGGTACTTTTGAAATATATTTAGAAACATTATTCTCTGTATAACTTCAGGCTGCTGCTGAATGGGACATTTATGGCCTTCTGTACTTCTGAACATGTATTTTCTCCTCCCTTGAACCTGCGTGATAACTCCATATCCATGAGCAGGTTAGCCTACTGATCAGAGTAAAGTTCTTAATTTTGATAGAGAAACTTTTATGTTAGATTACTTTGCCTTTTGTTGTTTCACCGCTTTTAGATCCCATGTGAAGGGGACAATTGAAAAGCACTGTGGGGGACTGTGGGAGATGAGATGCAGTGCCAACCTACACCAGCATGCATGTGGTCTGAACTGGGTCATGGCTGTATCCCTGGAAAAGTTTGTTGACAGAAAGCTACAGTATCCACAGGTAGCACTGGTGTGCTTCAGGAGTGCACAGACTGACCTGGAGAGACCAATGTGTAATGGGATCTGGTCTCTCTTTCTGATAAAGGCCATTACAGACATAATAGCTGTGATGTTGCAATGGAAACCTCATTTGCCACATCCTTTAACCCTGCCATCAGCTCTGTTCACAGGACATAGATGGAGCTGATCTCCCCTGGCACTCAGCTCTGTCCCTGATTATCCTGGCCCTGTGCACCTGCCTACTCTGTTTTTGCAAGCAGCTCCTCTTTTTTGGGAATTAAAATAGCTCCTTTTTTTTTTTTCTTTTGTACATGCAAATAATTCTGATATTCACCCTTTTGAAAAAGTGTGGAGCAAGTGAGATAAATGATATGCAGTACAGTGACCTTTGAGCTGGAATAGACAGGCAGTTTAGTTTCCTTAGCTATGTGAATTTAATTTTACAGTTACTGAGACAGTACTCAAGATTAGTCTTGAAATTGGAGTTTGGCACTGCCTCCTGCTTCTAATCTCAAATTTACACTTTGATAGCATGAATAAAATCAGTTGTCCTCATGGACAGCATTTCCTAGGGCCAACCTGCAAACCTTCTGTTGTCTTTTTAGCATTTGTAAAGTGAGATAGTGGAATAAGTGGGGATTAAAGTAAAGCTTTACTGAGTAGTCACACGTATGTGCATGTGTCACAAAGAAGATATTAAAAATTACTGTAATACTGCATTGCATTAATCTAAATTTTGGATTGAATTAAGATGAAGAATGATTGTTGTCATGTACTAAATATGACCAAGAATTTAGTACTGTACTTGGATACTGTGGAATACTGTAATCTCCATACCATATTATGGTAACAAGAAGCATATAAAAACTTTAACTTGTTTTTGGAAGGAAAAGTAATCTAAATCTTCAAATAATGTGTTGTTGTATTACTCTAAGTCCTTCAACAACCTGACCAAATTGACTCTTTGAATTAGTGATAAATAGGATCAGTTAATGATTATAGGTCTGAACTCTGTTTTCAAACTGTGTTTTGGAATTAAGTGGTGGTTTGCTGGGTATGACCTGCATTCTACTGCATTCTCTGTTCAGTATTCCTGTGGATTTTCAGTTTGCTGTTACGTTTTGTGTAGTTTTGACAGGGAATGGCTATCACCAGTTATTACAGTTTTGTCCTCCTTTAGGTGTATAAATCAGTATATTGAGTTTTAGTGTAACTGCTCCTCTTAGAGTGGTTCTTTTCACAGTGATTATTTTTTAATGTGCTATGGAAAATTGTTATATTGATGAACATAATTATGACTGGTAATCTTAAAGTTGAGGAAACTCAAAGAAATGTCACCTTCTTGTGGAAGGTTTAAATAAACTTCTGCTACTTTAGTGCTTGGAGTGATCTTTTGAGCTTTGTAGTAGGTAAATGTGTTCCTGGATATATTGTCAGCTGAAGGCATGAAGCATCAGGAAGGTGTATTCTTTATACATCATCATCTGTCACATCATTGACATTGTTGTTGTTTCAAATAATTATTCTCTTTCCCCTTGTAATTAGAATTGCAGAAACACAGACTGGTTGAGGTTAAAAGGAACCTCTGGAAGTCATGTTGTTTAAGTTCCCTGCTCAAGCAGAGTTATGTAAAGCCTATTGCCATTGCCCAGGACTGTGTCCAGATGGCTTCTCAGTGTCTTCAGGGATGGAGACTCCATGATTTCTCTGGGCAACCTGTGCCAGTTCTCAGTGACTCTCACAGGAAAAAAGTGTTTCCTGATGTTTAGAGAGAACCTCCTGCGTTTCCGTTTGTGTCCACTGCCTCTGATCCAGTCACTGGGCATTTCTGAAAAGAGCCTGGCTATGCCTTCTTTTTATGCTCCCCTCAGGTATTAACAAACATCAGTAAGATCCCTCTGATCCTTCTCTAAACTGAACAGCCCCAGGTCTCTCAGCCTTTCATCATAAAAGACATGATCCTGCTCTCCATCATATTTGATAAGTCGTGGAGGTCAGGTGAAGTCCCGAGTAACTGGAGGAAGGGTAACGTCACCCCCATTTTTAAAAAGGGTAGAAAGGAAGACCCAGGGAACCATAGGCCGGTGAGCCACACCTCAGTGCCTGGGAAGGTCATGGAGCGCATTGTCATGGAAGTGATGGTAAGGCACATGCAAGACAAAGAGGTGATTCGAAGAAACCAACATGGGTTCACTAAGGGCAAGTCGTGCCTGACCAACCTGATAGACTTCTATGATGGAGTGACTGCAACGGTTGATGAAGGAAGACCGACTGATGTCATCTACCTAGACTTTAGTAAAGCCTTTGATACAGTTCCACGTGATATCCTTATCTCAAAATTGAAGAGATATGGATTTGATGGGTGGACCATCCAGTGGATAAGAAACTGGCTGGATGGACGCACTCAGAGGGCTGTGGTCAATGGCTCCTTGTCTAGGTGGAGGCCGGTGACGAGTGGTGTCCCTCAGGGTTCTGTCTTGGGACCGGTGCTCTTCAATGTCTTTATTAATGACTTGGACAGAGGTATTGAGTGCACCCTCAGCAAGTTCGCAGATGACACCAAGCTGAGTGGTGTGGTTGACACGCCAGAGGGGCGAGATGCCATTCAGAGGGACCTGGACAGGCTTGAAAAGTGGGCCTGTGAGAATCAAATGAAATTCAACAAGTCCAAGTGTAAGGTCCTGCATCTGGGTAGGAGCAACCCAAGATATGAGTATAGGCTGGGAGAAGAACTCGTTGAGAACAGCCGTGCAGAGAAGGACTTTGGGGTCATGATAGACGAGAAGCTGGACATGAGCCGGCAATGTGTACTCTCAGCCCAGAAGGCTAACCGTGTCCTGGGATGCATCAGGAGAGGCATGACAAGCAGGTCTAGGGAGGTGATTCTGCCTCTCTATTCTGCCCTCGTAAGGCCCCATCTGGAGTACTGTGTACAGTTCTGGGCTCCTCAGCATAAAAAAGATGTGGACCTCTTGGAGCGGGTCCAGAGGAGGGCCACAAAGATGATCAAAGGACTGGAGCACCTCCCCTATGAGGACAGGCTGAAGGAATTGGGGTTGTTCAGCCTGGAGAAGGCTTAGAAGGGACCTTATAGCGACCTTTCAGTACCTGAAGGGGGATTATAGGGCAGAAGGAGAGAGACTTTTCTCCTGGTCTGATTGCAACAGGACACGGGGGAATGGCTACAAGCTGAAGGAGGAGAGGTTTAGACTGGATATTAGAAGGGGATTCTTTACCCAAAGGGTGGTGAGGCACTGGAACAGGTTGCCCAGAGAGGTTGTGGAGGCCCCATCCCTGGCAGTGTTTAAGGCCAGGCTGGATGTGGCCCTGGACGACCTGGTCTAGTGCATGTGGCATCCCTGCCATGGCAGGGGGGTTGGAACTAGATGATCTTCAAGGTCCCTTCCAACCTGAGCCATTCTATGATTCTATGATCCAGCCCCCACATCATCTTTGTGGCCCTTCATTGGACTCTCTGTACAATGGTCATCTCACTCTTGTAATTGGGAGCCTAGAATGGGACAAAGGGTTCCAGGTGTGGGTGTCTTCATCAGTGCTGAGTAGAGGGGAAGGAACATGTCCTTCTGCTTGCTGGCAATCTTTTGTTTAATGCAGCCCTGGAGGCTGTTTTTCTTCTTTCTTGCTGGCTCGTGGTCAACTTTGTCTTTATGAACTCTGACCCTTCCTCATCCTTTTCTGCTTTTTACTTACAAATTTAGTGAAGGGACAACTTTGGGCTAGATTTTCAACATGGTGAGCACCTAACTTCAACCAAATGTTTTTAGGAAAGTTTCATGCAAAATTGTAGAGCCATTTCTGAGAAGTCAAGTCCATGGGGAAAAATGTAATTTGAAGAAGTTCTAAAGACCTTTCTTTCATGAAAGCCTTAAGCCCTTTCACTTACTTTATGAAAAAGGTTTTATAATTTAACCAGAGGAAGGCCTTGCACTGGAGATATCTGTTGCTAAAATTGTGAAAATGAGATGAAATTTGCTTAAGTTACAGGCCTCTGGGCATTCACAGCCTACATCTCACTAGAGGTTTAGGTCATCAGCATTCACACGTTTTCATAGGCCATATGTGAATATGTGTATATGTCAGGGAAAGAAGCTGTACTTCTGTTGCACCAGACAAAGTCACATTATACACAAACTGATATTACCTCTGGATCCTACAGTCATGTTTTTGTCTGGACATCTTGTGCAAAGGTGAGGTAAATGAAGGATTTGTAAGATCCAAATGGTGATGAAACAAGAGCTAAAACAGGTCAAGAGATAAACATAGGAAATAGAAATATTTTAACACTGGTCTGATTGTACAGCTTTTGAGAAGTTGCATGATCTCTGACAATATTATTTATTATGCTCTTGTATGACCCAAGTAAACAACTCTTCTGTAATAGTTTTTGTCTCCATAAGATGAAGATAAGAGAGGAGATCAAAGTGTACTGTTATGGTGTCTCTCTGATTTGAAATTTTATCTCATTCCTCTTTAAAGCTGTATGCCAAATTTCGCAAACTTAAAAATACTGCCCAGGTTGTGACAATTTCCAGCAATATTTGGGTTCATAATAACCCAACCATGCAGTTAGGTACAGCTATGGAATACTTATTATCTTATCATTAGTGAGTAATAGCAGAATTCATTGATGAACATATCCTTTACAAAAGAAGAAATAATTGTTGATGATCTAAATTAGATTGCTAGTACCATGTTCCAGTCTCACATCCCTGTAAATGACTTCTCTTAATAAAAATGTAACCTGTGGATTAAAATGCATCTTTGTTCTTGGTGTAGAAGTTCACGCTGGGAGGATTAAATGGACACCATTAGAGCTTTATGGAAGAATCAAAGAATATAAATTAGTGTTGATAGGTATCCCAAGGATTAAGGAATTCTGTGGGGCTATTAGATAAGCATGTGTTTTGTGTTAGGTATTTTGAAAATCTTGATTAGAAATTGAATCTTTTCTTACACTTCAAGGTCACTTAACATGAAAAAGCAAAATATTAATAATGAAAAAAGGAGTGCAGGTGTACTTCCAATCCTTTTTAACTGCACTCCACACTTCATCACTTTTACTCTCCAGTATTGTGTTCTAATTTTTTTCATACAAAATATTATAAAATATGCCTTACATGTGATCAAAAAGGTGATCAAACATAATGGAGTGGCATGATGTATAGTGAGTAGACTTTAAGTCATTCATTAGCTGGATTTAGCAACCCCAGTATTCTCAGTATGCTTCTGTTCCTACATTATAAATCTTCTCATTACAGCTCAAGTACATGGATACATGTTACCATAGTGCACACAAAGGCACTTTGCACCCTAAAAATAGAGTTGTGCCTCCACTGCAAACAAGGTATTTCAGTCTTGGTAAGCAATGCAACATGTCATTTATAAGACTTGGTGAATAATGCCATGTACATCTGAGTCGTGCCTTTTGAGGGAAATGTGCAGTCAGCATAATTGTTGAACATGTATATACAAGGAAAGTTACCAAGAGGTGGAAAAATGGGAAGAAATGAGACAATTCAAGGCCTTCGGGGAATACGTTAAGTGGAGCTGTGCTACGTACCTTGGAATACATTGTGGGATGAATAGACCACTAGTGCTGATTGAGATACAGTTACAGGTTCTACAAATAGGAGAAAAAATGAAAGGAGAAATTACATAATTTAGACTGAACATACAGGGCAAGTCAGATTATAATAATGAATTTTGATGGATAACAGAGTCTGGTTCTTTAATCATGTTGTGATTAAAGATTCTACTGAATGGGCAAGAGCAGTATTATTGTATGCGCTGCTTACACACCAGTTTGGGATTGGTCTGGAATGCAGAGGAAAATCTAGCAGGACTGTGCCATCTCAGTCAGTAACATCAATCAGAGGAATTAAAGAAAGCCATTTCTTGCATCCATGCATCTATTTGCTCATAATCTTGTATGGCTAGATGCCATAAATAATGACTGAGTTACCCAACATATCTTGTGGAGTGTCTCATGCTTCTACTTTACTCTGAGCCAAGTGTTTCCATAGTTTTGATCTGTACAAATATGTTTTTCTAAACTAGTCCCATATATGTCAGTTATTTCAATGAGACATTCAATAATCACAGAATCACAGAACAGCCAGAGTTGGAAGGGTCCCATTAGGATCATCTAGTCCAACTCATGTTTAGGCACAGGACAAATCCATGGTCACAACATATGCCTAAGTGCCTTGTCCAAGTGCTTCTTAAATTCCATGAGAGTAGGGGCCATAACAACCTCCCTGGGGAGCCTGTTCCAATGCTCCACCACCCTCTGGGTAAAGAAGCTCTTTCAAATATTCAACCTGAATCTCCCCCGGCACAGCTTCATGCCTTTCCCCCGTGTCCTGTCACTATCCACCAGAGAGAAGAGGTCAGCACCCATCCCTCCCTCCCTGGTGAGGAAGTTATAAACAGCTATGAGGTCTCCCCTTAGTCTCCTCTTCTCCAGGCTGAACAGACCAAGTGCTTTCAGCCTTTCCTCATAACACTTCCCCTCCATTCCCTTTACCATCCTTGTGGCCCTCCTCTGGACACTCTCCAACAACCTCGTGTCTTTCTTGTGCTGTGACGCCCAAAACTGCACACAGTACTCCAGGTGAGGCCGCACCAGAGCAGAGTAGAGTGGGATCAGCATTTCCCT
Organism: Galbula dea; assembly: GCA_013399015.1. Lineage (NCBI taxonomy): Eukaryota > Metazoa > Chordata > Aves > Piciformes > Galbulidae > Galbula > Galbula dea. The sequence goes on from VWZX01007612.1 coordinate 46,444, forward strand.
CAATTGGCTAGCAATGGAGTGCTTGATGCACCCTAGAATCCTATTGGCCCTCGTAGCCACCAGTGCACATTGCTGGCTCATATTAAACCTATCATCTACCAAAACTCCCAGATCCCTCTCTACAGTGCTACTCTCCAGCCTCACATTCCCCAGCTGGTAAGTTGTTTTTGGGTTGGCCCTACCCAAGTGCAGAACCCAGCACTTGTCCTTATTAAATTTCATACGGTTTAAGGCAGCCCAGTCCTCTAATCTATTAAGATCCCTTTGAAGTGCCTCTCCGCCCTCGCTAGAGTCAACAGCACTTCCCAATTTAGCATTGTCTGCAAATTTACTTTACATTCCAGTCCTACGTCCATGTCATTTATAAAGATATTAAACAGGACTGGCCCCAAGATGGATCCTTCTGGGACACCACTTGTCACCTGTCACCACCCTGATGTAGCTCCATTCACCAAAACCCTCTGAGCCTGACCCCTAAGCCAGTTATTCACCCACCTCCTGATTCTCCCGTCTAGTTGAATCCTTGACAATTTATCCATTAGGATACTGTGGGAGACAGTATCAAAAGCCTTGCTGAAGTCCAAAAAGATGACATCAGCTAGGTGGGTGATTTTGTTGTAAAAGGAAATCAAGTTAGTTAAACATTTAATAATGGAACAGCGGATTTATACAAAATTGCCAGTAATTATTTCATTTAGTTTTACCTTAACTTGTGGATTACTCAGGCTTATGTATTGCGCTGAATGGAAAGACCTGCTTGTGGTTTTTAATATAGTTACAATAATACTGCCACTCTCCAAGTTGTTCAGGTGGGCTACAGAAATCAGTTTTAGTTTGGACTGCATTTGATTCTATGAAGAGCTGATATAAAGGAAAGTCTTCATTTATAAAAATGACACTGCTATGTAACATAACTAGTTTTGAAGGGGATGGGGTTGTTGCCAGGTCTGCACCGGTGGGGCAATGTTCTAGTGCTAGTACTAATACAGACGGGAAGGCCTCCCACCCCCCTAGGGTAAAATTGGTGCGTTCAGCTCGCTCCCTGAAATGCCTGTATGCTAATGCACGTAGCATGGGGAATAAACAGGAGGAGTTAGAAATCCATGTGTGGTCAAGGGGTTATGATCTGGTGGCAATTACAGAGACATGGTAGGACAGCTCTCATGACTGGAATGTGGTCATGGATGTCTATGTCCTTTTCAGGATAGACAGATCTGCAGGGCGTGGTGGGGGAGTTGCTCTTTACGTGAGAGAGCAACTAGAATGTATTGAGTTCTGTCCAGAGGTGAAAGAAGGGCAATTTGAGAGTTTATGGGTGTGAATTAAGGGGCAGGTTAGCATGGGTGATACTGTTGTGGGTGTTTATTACAGGCCACCTGATCAGGATGAGGAAGCTGATGAGGCTTTCTCCAGGCAGCTGACACTGGCCTCGCAATCACAGGCCTTGGATCTTTATGGGGGATTTTAACTACCCAAATATTTGCTGGAAAGGCTACTCAGCCAGCCATTCCCAGTCCAGGAGGTTCCTCCATTGCATTGATGATAACGTCTTGATGCAAGTGGTGGATGAACCTCCTAGGAGGGGAGTGCTTCTGGACCTGATACTCACTAACAAGGAGGGTCTGGTTGAAAAGGTAGAGGTTGAGGGCAACCTTGGCTGCAGTGACCATGAGATGGTAGAATTAAGGATCTTGTGTGGTACAAACAGGATACCTACTAGGATCACAACCCTAGACTTCAATAGGGCCAACTTTGATCTTTTCAAGAAATTGCTAGGGGAAATCTCATGGGACAGGGTACTAGAAGATAAAGGGGCCCAAAAGAGTTGGTTAACATTCAAGGACCAGATCTTCCAAGCTCAAGATCAGAGCACCCCGACACGTAGAAAATTGAGTAAGAGAGGCAGGAGACCTGTTTGGTTAAGTAAGGAACTGCTGGGC